>JASDQU010947976.1:47150-57468 GCA_032191745.1 Picea mariana
AGGCGTGGACAACAACCCTGCCATATCCTACTAGCACTCCCATCGTGGCTCGAACTGTAGGATAACGATTACCTAGCTCGAGAGGATCCATGATGTCGTGAGGGAAGACTGCGACAGTCGCTCATGATGATTCTAAGGGGCACACAATAAGGTGGGGGCCTTATTCCTTAGAGCCCTTAGTCTCCCACAATTTCACCTGGCGGAGTGTTGACTCCAGGGGTTATAGATGTCTACCAATCAGTCAAGTCAGCGAGTGGCACCCTTGGAGCACATGATGCATCCTAAAGGGCACATCGTGCAAAAGAAACACAAGTCAGCGAGTGGCACCCTTGGATCACGTGGTGCATCCTGAAGGGCACGTCGCGCAAAGGAAACGGATGAGGCGAGTGACACCCTTGGAGCACGTGATGCATCCTGAAGGGCACGTCTCATTGATGTTGATGGAAGAAACAAACCTAGATGGCCTAAGACATTAACGCCTTAAGAAATCCTTAAACAACTTCCCTAACCAATTGTCGCCTAGCTCAGAATCTGAGTCCTAAGACTAAGACTTTTCTAGGGTAAAAATTTTAGTGTAACCTTAAAGAAAAAGGCCCTAGCATAAAAATAAATAAAAAATTCAAGAAAAAACCCACTTAAGTAATAGTTAGGTCTTCATAAAATTCTTGGGGTAAATAATGAGAGTAAAAATTAAATTAAAACTAATGGTTTTAAAATTTTGCAAAGAAGAAATTATTTCCTAACTTGTGAAAGAACAAAAGATAATTAAATAAATAATAAATGAAAAGATTAATTAGCGCATTTACCTTTTTAGTTTTTTAAAAAAAAAAAGAGAAAGAAAGGGAATAATAAAAATAGGGAAATGAGCCTTTTAATAAATTTAAAGAAATTAATTTTGGAGAAACGTGGGGGATGAGTGACACTTGTAAGACAGAGAATTTTTAGAGGGTTTTCATTAAAACTTAAATTAAATGTGATTTAGGGCAAGGGTGGGTCTCAAAACTCTATAAAAGAAAGGGAAGAGGAGGAGGAAAGGGTTTGTTTTTTTGGAGCATAACGTTACGCTGCCGAATTTGGAATGGACTGATTGCTTGTGAGGAGTTGGGATTTTCTCAGCTTGTATTGGAGTGGTAGCTCCTCTGCCAGAATTTACCAGACGACCCCTGGAAGTCGTGCTGCTCTTCCTGACCCTCACCCCATGCCGGTAATGGCAGGGTCTAACCTCTCCTCAGCAGATCACTCTAGCGTTGTCGATTCGCTGAACTTCGGGTGCATACCCTGCTGCCTTTTACTCCCCACCAACTCCTTACCTGCATTTTTTTTATTAAAAACTCGCCCACCTATGCGTTAGACTGTTGGGATGGAACCTGAGGCCTAGGTGCGAGGTCTTAAGGCAATTGCTACCTATTATGGGATGACTCTGTAGATTTTAGCACCCAAGGGTCAAATGGCACGGAGCAGATCCCCATTTCACGATTCGGAGTTGTTCTCCAGCGTGACTCCCTCCCTCCTACAATGACGACGTCCAACTGGTCATTGACCCTCTACTGCCCCTAGGCGAGAGGGTGACTCTGAATTCATTTGCACCCTGGAAGGAATGAACCCACTCAGTCCCCTTATTTATTTCTGTCTAACTCGGTTCACTCCTGCATGGCAGTTCTGCCGTGCAACCCTTCCTTGTAATTCATGACAGTAGAGAGAATAATTTCCTTTCCCCCTTTTTTTTTCTTTGCTTGGCCATCACCTTGCAATCATGTTGGGAAGACTCTGCGTGGTTCTCGGATCTGAGGACATGTGGCCGCTGGAGTTGATAGTAGAGTGAATGATTGTGGAACTTACGTTGGGACTTGCGTGCTCTGGCTGGTTCCGAATCATGGGTTAGATAAATTTTATGGGAATATGTTTAGGTTGTAATTGGTTCAGGCAAGTTTCCTTCAAACCTCGTTGGATTTTTAGCGATAGATGGAATCCAAGTTTTGATTTTTAAAAATGGTAAAAGCACAGTGAACACTATTTTATTCTTTTTCAGTTAATATGGAATTGAATGACTAAATCTTGTTAACTGCCTTTTTATGTGGTATAGCAGTGTCAATTTCTAATGCCCTTTTTATTTATGGAATAATAACATTGTAGCTGGTAAGTCTGTTTCGGAATAATAATATTATTTGCCTTATCGTATTGAAATTCTAAAGGGTATGGATTGAAAATATTTTAGCTAGCAAGTAGGATAGCTCTATATTCAAAGGACTTTATCATTATGGAAAGTTTATGTATATTGAGTTTATGGAAAGTTTATGCATTAATTATTGAGTTTATTGAGATTATATGGAAAGTTTATGCATATTGAGTTTATATGGAAGGTTATGCATATTGAGCTTATATGGATAGTTTATGTGTATTGATTTTATTGAGTTTATGGGAAGTTTATGCATTAATTATTGGGTTTATATGGAATGTTTATGCATATTGAGTTCATATGGAAAGTTAGGCGTATTGAGTTTATATGGAAGGTTTATGTATATTGAGTTTATTGAGTTTATATGGAAAGTTTATGCATTAATTATTGGTTCTAAATTTCTAGCTATTAGATGTGTATTGAGTTGAGTTAGACGGCTCCTTATGGCATTATGGATGCAATATCGATGGGGTTATTATCGCTTCTTGAGCAGTGGTTAGAATGTATACCCTTACATGAATGAGTGTTATTAGTAACGAATCTGTTAGTAATATTATTTATATCTTGGAATTTCAATTAGACATTGTTAATGGTAATGAAACTATTAAGTTGATCAGTATAGTTAGGGTAATTACAAGGGGTTGTCATTTATGGAAAAGGTATGGTAGTTTTGGAAAATAGTTAGCTGATTTGCAGGTCTTTATATTACAAATGTAATGATACTAACCTTTATGGTGATGTCATTGTAGTCTTAATATGAAAATAGTTAGTTAAATTGTAAGTCCTTAAATGACAAATGCAATAATGCTATCCTCGATGGTGATGTCAATGTAGTTTTATTGTCATGGAAATTTATCGTTGAAACATGAAAATGTAATATCCTCGCTGTTGGAAAAATGCTATATAGCCTTGACATCATAGGAATGTAAGGACATTGTTAATTGGTTACAATATTGTGGTTGAATAAATGTAATGGTAAGGTTGATCATTATAAGGACATTTTAATTTTCAACCTAAAAGGGTAAGGTCCTTAAACTAAGAGCAATAAATCCTTATGATTTAGATTTAGAAATTTATCATGGGTGCTTATTTTTATGGTTGGGTTGATGACTCATTGACTAACGAATTTAAACGAAGTAATTGATCTATACTTGTTGCCAATTGAGTCGTAGTTATTGCTGAGTCGTAACTAATGGTTGGTTATTGTTAGTGTCCTTCTGACTTGCGTCTTCCATAGAGGTCGTGGTTGTCCGTTGATTTGTTGTACTTGGTAGGCTTGCATTGCTGGGTCTGCTGTGTCGGGAGGGATGTAGACACCTCCTTGTAGCCCTTGTATAAAATATTGGGTGTGTGATTATTCTTGTGTAAAGAATTATGTGCCGTATCAAGAGTCTCGGGCCCTTTAAAGGTAGGGTTTCCACTCTTGCGACACACCTGACAGAGATTACTAGTTTCTGCCTGAGAAGATGGCCAGGAGCCTATCTGACCTGCTCTCTCTCCGGAGCAGAGAACTAAGATTAAACGCCCTGCTTTCCTGTGCAGAAATAGTACAATCCACTACTATGGATTCTTCCTTGTGTTTGTACCGTGCATAACCCAGTGATCGTTTATGTTTGCAGTTATTGTTGTGCGCCTTATGTCTGTTGTCATTTATTGCTTGCAGTTGCCTGCTGTGCGCCTTAATCCTTCTGGTTGTGTTCATCGTGGTTGCGTCTTGTCGGTCGTCGGGTGGTGACGTAGAGTCAAGTATTTATGTTCCTTTTACACGCATGCACACTTTCAACAAAAAAAAAAAATTGCACCTGTTAAAGAGTTTTTGTCGTAACGAGGAGGGTCGTTATAGAATTGCATAATAGATAGAAGTAGAGAATAATTGCAGAACTTAGAAGAACAAGTAAGAAGTGAGATACCTGTATTGTTTGTTATTTAATCATTTATTCTTAATCAGGGAGGTAGGGTGGTGCTAGGGAGGACTGTAGTCTCTATTATTCAAGTTCATGCTTGAATACTGAAAGTTGAAGCTTTCATCTAGTTGTGGCTAGAAAAACAGGGTGGCAGGGTGGTTCTTGGGAAAGCACAGAGTTTTTTGTATACAATTTGGTTCTTGTATAAGTGGAAGTAGGTGCTTCCATCTAGTTGGTGATGGAACACTCAGGGAGTTGGTTCTTCCTTCTAGTGGGTGTTAGAGAAACCAGAGAGTTGGTGCTCTCAACAAGTTGGATCTTGTAAAACAAAGGTAGTAGCCTCACTTTGAGTTGGTTCTCAAACATAGATGATGTGCAAAACTTAAAACACTACCTATCATTCGAAGAAGAAGAGGATTTCTCCCTTTGGGTTTCTTCATGAAAATATGTCTCTGTGTATATCTTATGTGTGACTGATGTTCATTACTCATGTTGTTCATATGTTGTATAATATTGATGGTCACTTGGAAGAGCCTAAAAATTGTTTGAATAGTCATATATTGTTTAAGCACAGTAACAATTCATTCACCCCCCCCCTTTCAATTGTCTTAGTATTTTCAACAATTGGTATCGGAGCTGATTCCTTTATTTAAAGGTAGATCTATAAGCTTAAACATGATAATTCATGAGGGGACTTCAGCCAATAATCCTCCTCTCTTTGATGGAACAAATTTTTCCTTCTGGAAGATTAGAATGAGGACATACTTAATGGCCTTAGGTGTTGATGTTTGGGATGTAGTAGAGACTGGATACATAAAACCTGTTGTGCTAGATTCCAAGGACAATAAGTTAGAATTAATATTTAATTCTAAGGGAATGAATGCTATCTTGAATGGACTTGCAGAAGTTGAGTTTGTAAAGATGATGCATCTTCACAATGCCAAATAAATGTGGGATAAACTTATTAACAATTATGAAGGAAATGAGAAAGTAAAATATGTCAAACTTCAAACATATAGATTGAAATTTGAACATCTAAAGATGAATGAAGATGAAACAATCAAGTACTTTTTAAGATTTGAATATCTTGTGAATGCCATGAAGGGTCTTGGTGAGAAAATTGAAGAATCCTTTTTAGTTCAGAAGATTTTAAGATCTATGCTTGATAAATTTAATCCAAAAGTTTCTGCAATAGAAGAACTAAATGATCTTAAAATTTTGTCCATTGATCAAATCCTAGGAACTCTAACTGCATATGAAAAAAGAATTAGAAAAGATAAATCCATTACTAGAGAAGCATATTTTAAAGAAGACAAGAATACTGATTCAAAATTAGATTATATTGAGGCAAAATTTGTGAGAAGGTTAAAGAAAGGATTAGGAAAATATCAAGGCAAGCTCCCTTTCAAATGTTTTAACTGTGGTAAGATAGGTCACTTTTCATCTAAGTGTCCTCACCATAAAAAGGATCAGAACTCTAATGATGAAAATAAATACAAATTTAAGAAATATAGTAAAAAGAAAAGTTTGTGTGTAAACAATGATGATTCCTCATAAGACATAGATAGTGATTCATCCTGTGAAGACAAAGTGAATTATTTTATGCTTATGGCTATGGGAGATCTTGATGATGAACATTTAGGAGGTGAAATGGATGATGAAGAAGCTGTGGTGGATATGGAAGGTGAATTAATCAGTGCTTTGGAAGAAATTGACAAACTCAGATGTAAGAAGAGAAAACAAAAATGGTTGTTGATGTAGTTTAAAATGGATGATAAAAAACCTGATGAAGACTTTGCTCTACTAAATTGGAGTTATAAGAGGACAAGAAAATAGAATACATTCTAAAACAACAGTTATTAGAGAAAAAAATGAGGTGTGAAGCCTTAGAAGAAGAGATAGTAAAATCTAGAAAAGAAATGGAGAAGTTTAAGGCATTGTATCACCAAAATCTGTCAAGTATTAAAGCCTTAAAAGAATTAAATTCCATTCTAAATCAGCAAAGGAATCCAAAGTTGAAAGATGACTTGGGCTATGAATAAAGATCAAGTAGTGATCATCCAAGTAATACAGAACCCATCAAGTTTGTCAAATCTACAATCATGGACAACAACCACTCTGCAGAAACAAAGAAAGAAAATCAACCACCAAGAAGAAATGAAAGAAAAAGTACCAAAACCAAATCTGTAGATCAGAGAAACTATCAGCATGGAAGAAATCGACCCACTCAAAGAAGACAATATTTTTCCAGGTACAAAGGATTTTTCTATGGACATTGTTTTTTCTATTCTAACTTTGGTCACAAAGCTATAACTTGTTCTTTAATATTTAGATATGAGAAATCAAGTTATTCAAGGAGTAATTATCTGCCACCAAAAAGATAGAGATAGCCAAGCAACAAACAATCATAGACTATAAATCATGTGATTACTGGGAGAAGAACACAGGTAAAACTTAACAATAGTTATGAGCATAACAATCATTATGATCTGTTATTCAGTGAGCCAAAATGTTACAACTGCCATAATTATGGACATAAAGCTCCAGACTGTTGCTTAAGGAACTATAAGCTAGATCTGAATCCTATTGCTGAAAATTTCAAGGTTTGGAAGAAGAAAGAAGATGACCAGTGTGGATTAGTGTTATCGACCCAAAGACAAAAGAATCCTTGGTATATTGATAGTGGATGTTCCAAATATATGACTGGAAACAAATGTAAGTTTCTAACTCTAAGTGAAAACAAATCAGGGAATGTAACTTTTGGAAACGATGCACCAGGAAAAATAAAAGGTAAAGAAATGGTAATCCTGAGTAATGGCAAAGGAAAAGCTCAAGATGTGTTGTTTGTAGATGGTCTGAAACATAATATACTAAGTGTCAGTCAAGTTTGTGACAAAGGGTGTGAGGTTGTTTTTACTTCTAAAGATTGTAAAATAAAGTCTTTGAATTTAGAACAATTGGTTGCAAAAAGGATAAGAACAGAAAAAAATGTCTATGTGTTAAAAGAAGAAAAAGAAGAATGGAACTTAAGCAAATATGATGAAATTTGGGTATGGCATAGGAGACTTGGACACCTAAATTTTGATCATATAATCAAGTTTAGAAACAATGGGGCGGTAAAAGATTTTCCAAAGATATCAAACCCATATGACTCTGTTTGTAAACCTTACCAAATAGGAAATCTTACTCGCACTCAGTTCAAATCTAAAAAATTTCCTTCAACAAAAAAATATCTCCAGTTAGTACCTATGGATTTATGTGGAACATCAAGAAAAGAAGTTACAAGAAAATAAAATAATTTTATGTTGATTATTGATGATTATTCTAGACTAATGTGGGTTGCCTTTTTGAAGGAAAAATATGAAGCATTTAAAAAATTCAAAGTGTTTAAGGCTCTGATGGAGAATAAAACAGGAAAAATATTGAAGGCAGTAAGGTCTGATAGAGGAGGATAGTTTAGTTCATGTAACTTCAAAAAGTTTTGTGATAAACATGGAATCAAATGAGAATACACTATTCCAAGAACTCCAAAACAAAATGGAGTAGTTGAGAGGCAGAATAGATCAGTTCAACAAATGGCAAGATCAATGATGAATGAAAGGAATATTGCTCAGACATATTGGGTGGAAGCAATCCATACAACTGTTCATATTCTTAACAAAGATCATCTCAGGCCAGACAATGACAAGACTCCGTATGAACTATGGTTTGGAAGACCTGCTTCAATCAAGCATTTTAAAGTTTTGGGGAGTAAATGTTATATGAAGAATAATTATGAAAATATTGGCAAATATGATGATAGGGCTGATGAAGGTATCTTCTTAGGTTATGCTACAACTAGTAAAGGGTACATATGCTACAATAAGAGGCTGCATAAATTGGTTGATATTATCGACATAAAAGTTGATGAAGAAATCCCGGTACGAAATGTAAGTAGTGTTGAACCAAGCACATACAATATAGTTGAAAATGAAGATGAACAGGTCCAAGAATCAAAAAGAGAAGAATTTGATTTAGATGAAGATATGAATACTCAGGCTGACACAAATCAACATAAAGAAAAAAAACCACCTCTCAGAATTGTTAGAAAGAATCATCCTAAAAATTAGATAATTGGAGATATAAACAATGGAGTTCAGACAAGAAGGAAATTAGTTAAAGACACAGAATAATCTCAGATTGTTTTTCTATCTATGATTGAACCTAAAAATTTTGATGAAGCCAACAACCATGGTGATTGGATTAGAGCTATGAATGAAGAGCTTGATCAGATTCAAAAGAAAAATACTTGAGAGCTTGTTCCTAGACATGAACATAAGAATTTAATAGGTTCCAAATGGGTGTTCAAGAATAAAATGAATGAAAAAGGACAAGTTGAAGGTCAGGATTTTGATGAAAATTTTGCACCAGTGGAAAGATTGGAAGCCATTAGAATGTTTCTTTCATATTCATGTCATAAGAACTTTAAAGTTTATCACATGGATGTTAAGTCAACATTTCTTAATGGAGATCTAGAGGAAGAAGTATATATGGAGCAACCTGAAGGATTCTCATTAAAAAATAATCCTGATTATGTTTGCAAGATGAAGAAGGCTTTATATGGACTGAAACAAGCACCATGAGCTTGGTATTATAGACTGGACAAAGTTTTACAAGACAAAGGGTTCAAGAAAGGTATTGTTGACAACAATATATACATCAAGTCTAAAGGTGATTATTTACTAGTTGTTTTGGTTTATGTAGATGACATTATTTTTGGCTGTACTAATGATTCCTCTGTTCAGTGGTTTGCTAACTCTATGTAAACAAATTTTGAGATGTCCATGATAGGTGAACTGTCATAATTTCTTGGTTTACAAGTACATCAAATCTCTACAGGAATATTTATCAGTCAAGAAAAATATCTAAAAGAGATGTTGAAGAAGTTCCAGATGGAAGATTCTTCTCCTATTAGTACACCTATGGTAATTGGTTGCAAGCTCAATAAAGATGATATTTCACCTGATGTTGATCAAAGGACATATCGATCAATGATAGGAAGTTTTATGTACATCACAGAATCTCGTCCTGATATAATGCAAGTTGTTGGAATGGTAGGTTGTTATCAGTCTGCTCCTAAAGAAAGTCATTTAGTAGTTGTAACCAGGATATTCAAGTACTTGAAGGGAACAATGACTTATGGTCTATGGTATCCTAGAAATTAGAACTTTCAGTTAACTGCTTATTCAGATGTTGGGGGCAAATTGTGTGGATGAGAGAAAGAGAACCAGTGGAGGTGCATTCTTCCTGGGTGACTCATTGGTAACATGGATTAGTAAGAAGCATGGATCTATTTCCTTATCAACTACATAGGCAGAGTACATTGTTGTTGCTACTTGTTGCACACATATTTTATGAATGATCCAAACTCTTACAGACTTGAAGGTAAATTATACCGATCCAATTCCAATTCACTGTGATAACACTAGTGCCATTAGTGTCTCCAAGAATCTTGCTCTTCATTCCAAGACTAAGCATATTCCAATCAAATATCATTTTATCAGAGAGAAGGTTACAAACGTAGTTGTTTAGATGAATTATATTCCTTCCATAGAACAGATAGTTGATATCTTTACTAAACCATTAGCAACAACACCTTTTGGATATCTTCGTCAGAAGTTGGGGGTTATATATTCTTTTTTCTAATATGTTCACCTTGTTAGGGGGAGTATGTGATTGTCACATATCTGATACCTTCAAGATGTATTGCAACATTTCAAGGGGAGCATGTTTCTTCTTTGACATTGATGTCAAAGGGGGAGAAAAAGTGTGGTAAGCATGTGTGGTAAGGATGCTATAGTGGTATGTTTGGTTGCATGTTTAGTAGGCAGAGTAGAAGTCCAGGCAGAGAGTGAAGAGTGCATTTCTTCAGGTTCAAGGTTGCCATCAATGCCAAAGGGGGGGATTTTTGGCATACTTATAGAAGGAAGGCAATGTGTGCGTGTTTTTCATTGATGGTGCAGAACAACATGATCAGCAGTGCAATGATAATGTCATGGAAATGATCAATAGTGAAGAGAAATAGTGATCGTTGGATTCCATTCAGAATTCCTGATGACCATCATATATGAATTTAGATAGGAGGAGCGCGCAGTAGAAGAGAACAGATCTTAGGTGTCAAGTCTAAGCCTGAAGACCGACCATCGTTGGATCCAGAAGAAGGAGCATGATATTTATGTGCAAGATGAAGTGGGCTTAC
>JASDQU010947977.1:7112-32899 GCA_032191745.1 Picea mariana
GAATATTGAATGGAATGAACCCATCATTCTTTACACATGATCAATGAATCCAAGTCAAATTTTGGTTTGTTCAATGTGACCCCAACATGCCACCATCACACAACCTCTCCTTAAGTGTAGTTGCATTCCTCTTCTAGGATCAATTTATTATGGTCATGGAAACAACCCTCTGGTGGATATACATGCTTACAAGCACTTCCTGAGTTCTCCAAGCACCACCAAGGCCATCAACCTTTGTGCATCACTCTCTGGCACATGTCCAAGAAGGGGTTCTTTGGATGCAATATTGAACACGAGAACTGAATTGTGGCTTCTCTAGTCATCAATCTCGTTGGTGATGTAGAATTCTATTAGGATATTTAGACACTTATGAGTTAGTCAAGGTCAAATTGGTATAATGTGACATTAGGTAAAAGTGTGTTTCTTTAATATCCATTAGTATGCATTTGTAGTTAGGAAATTTTATGGTCACGATATGTTCCCAACATAGAGTGATCCAATGAATCATATTCTCCTCGATCTTAATGACTATATTGATCCATGGATTAACACCCAATTGGTCCATGATCTCTATTTAAAGAGCATGGAGGGTCATTTTCCAATGATTGATTGTGAAAAAATATCTTGTAAATCTCTCTGTAATATTTTCTTTTTCATTAATAAATTGCTCCAAGTGGCCACATTGGTTGGGGCCAAGGATGTTTCTTCATAACGGTTTTACCATGTCAAAACATTGGTGTGTTGATCTCTGATATATTTGTGTGAGTGGTTACTGAATGTTTTCTTCCTTTTTTGGAATACCTTTGTTTTAGAACATGGTATTAGAGCGCATATGAAGACCTGCTCCCATTGTAGATCGAGAGTGTGAAGTTGTGTTGACTCATCTCTTTTTTCTACCATTTATGTGCATTTATGGGTTGAGATGACTATTACATTGCATCTGGAGAACTCATTTTAGTCAGGGATGCTTTTCATTTCACTTAAAAAAGTTTTTGTTGTCCCAAGATATGGCCATTTCAATTAGCTTCAGAGGTATAAAACCTGAATACGCCCTTTTAAATTTTTGCAGAGTTTGTATTTTATTTTTATTTCAGTTTTCTGTTTTTTATTTCTAAGTTGCTACTCTTTTCTATTTGTGTATGCTCTTTTCCCCACACCATGTGCGATCTTGGAAAATTAGAAACAGAGCAGAAAAGGTTTTCTTGTCTGTGTATGCTCTTTTCCATGCACTCTGTGCAATCTTGGTAAATAAAAAACAGAGGGAAAAATTACATTTTCCGGGTAAGCTAACCAATATCTAACCCTTGTTTTTATCAAGAAGTTAATTTTTTTTTATGTGAAAATAGTTTTTTATGATCGCGCTCTCCAAGGCCATCAACAACAACAACAACAATCCTCCTAAACGATATAATATTTTTTGCACAAGCTCCCTTAGTTAAAATTTACTTTGCTCAGTAAGAGGTCTTGAGTTCAAGTCTCTTTTTGTTACTTCTTTTTTATAAAAAGGTCCATGCATTCTTTGTAAAGTGAATTTCACTTATGTTGTAAAAGTGAATCACTATTAAATAACTTTAATATTTTATTTTAAGTTATTTTGCATGTAACTTTCATTTACAAAGTAACTTCATTGCGAAAGTGATTCCCTCTTATTATATAAAAGTAAGTCACATCATAAGTAACGTATTTAAAAGTGAGTTTATAGGCACGGTTAGGAGGAGCATCACCACGTGGACCAACTTCACCACGTGGACCAACTTCTATTTTCCACGTGGCTCTTTGGTTATTGTTTATGCTTTTTTTTTAAATAGCATAAATTTCACATCTGAAGTCCATTTTCAGTGTCATTTATTTTGAATCAACCTATTTTTTTGAGATCTTTCCATCTAGACCATCAATTTCATCTTTTTTTTTTGTATATTTTAATGTCATCTCCCAGTGATCTTTTGCTTACTAGTACCAACTACTTCTCATGGAAATACATATGGAGGATGTATTAAGTAGTAAACGATTGTACCAGATTACCATGGGGAAAGAACTAGAACCCACTGATGATGAAAAGAAAGTCAAATTGGTAAATAAGAATGACGAAGCACGTGAGCTGATTGGAATTTCCATCTCTCCTGATTTAAGGTTTCACCTTCAAGGAATTAATGGCCCTGATGATGCTTGGGAAAACATCAAAACTTTGTTTGGTAAACACAATATTATTTGAGCCCACCAGTTGGAGAATCGGTTAATGACCTAAATTCCAAATGATTTTCCTTGCATTGAAGATTACTTATCTAAGTTTAAAACATTTTGACTATTATGTATAGAATGACAAATAGAACTGCCAGAAGATCGATGCATATATGTCATTCTTTCTAAGCTTGGTACTATATATTATGTTTTTGTATCTAAATTGTATGCCTCCAGAGAAGATCTAGTGACTTCTTATAAAAATCCCTCTCTTGAGTCGTTTTTTGATTCTCTGATTCAAGAGAAAGATAAGCTTCTACAACTTGGATTGATTAGCACATCCAAGAATAAAGCCTTAGTATTCTAGTAGAAATATAAATCCAAGAATCCAAAGAAGCAACATCCTTGCCTTATGGCAAGGACCTCCAATAAAGCCTTAGTATTCTAGTAGAAATATAAATCCAAGTATTCTAGTAGAAATATAAATCGAAGAATCCAAAGAAGCAACATCCTTGCCATAAAAACAAGCAAAAAAAGGGTCCCAAACCCTCTCAGCCAGCTTTTGCTCCTAATGGTGACAAAGGAGAAAAATCTAAAAGTAAGAAGACTGACAAACATTACAACTTTCATGGGAAATATGGTCATGATGAGTCCAAATGTTTTAAGAAGATGATAACTTTAGAAGCAACAATGAAGCACAACATCAATATTGACAATACTTTTTCTTCTTCTTCTTCTCATGGACATGCACTTTCTTCTTCTAGTTTCTCCTTCAATGCAACTTCTACTTCTTCTTCTTATGATGAGTGGCTTATTTATTCTAGAGCATATTACCATATGGCTAAGGATAAAGCCATATTTTTTTCTCTAAATGAATGTCTCACCAAGAAAATATTTGTTGGTGATGATAGATCTCTTAGTGTTGTAGGGTCTGGAACAGTTCTAGTAGATAATTATCATTTTAATGATGTATTATGTATTCCAAGTATTTCATGCAACCTTATATCAGTATATCAAATCACTCATTCATGTGAAGGTAAAACCATAGAGTTTTCACCTCACCAAGTTGTAATCAAGGATTTAAAATATACTTAGCATGTTCTTGCAACTAGAATTGTTGATGATATCACCAAGTTGCACAAGTTTGACAACTTTGTGTCATCATATTTTAAATCATTTTTTGTTGCTCATAGCGATGACTTGAGGAAACTTTGACATGAGCAGTTTGGTCATCTAAACTATCGCTAATTGCAGCAACTATGTAATCAATAGATGGTGACTGGTCTTCCTCTTGTTTCATGCAAAGATGGCGTTTGTGTCAGTTGTGTTCTTGACAAACATCATTGGGACAATTTTGATAAACATGCCTTTTGGCATGCCTCAACCCTTTTCCAGCTTGTTCACAATGACTTGTGTGGTCCAATTTCTTCTCATTTTTTCTGGGTGAAAATATTTCTTAACTTTCATTGATGACTTTTCCGGATGCACTTGGGTTTACTTCTTAAAACTTAAGAGAGAATTTTTTGACGAGTTTTTGGCCTACGAGGCCCTTGTAGAAAAGTAATCATAACATCAACTTCAATGTTTAAGAACAGATAATGGAGGTGAATATGTGAACAATAATTTTACAAGTTATTGCACTATACAGGGCATCCAACTGAAACACATTGTTCCATATACACCACAACAAAATGGTGTCGTTGAGAGAAAGAGCCGCACATTAAAAGAAATGGCTAACTGTATAATCCAATCTAAGGGATTAAGTCTAAAATATTGGGTGGAAGACATCAATTGTGAAAATTACATAGTAAATCCCACTCCCACAAAGGATCCTAAAAATAAAACACTGGAAGAAGAATGGAATAAACTTAAGTCGGATGTAAGCTACTTTCATGTGTTTGGAAGTGTAGCATGAGATCACATTCCTGATGAGAAAAGGAAAGCATTGCAGCCTCAAAGTGAGAAGTGTATTTTTGTTGGTTATTCTGAAGATGTCAAAGTTTATAGACTTCTTGAACCACATTGTAATGAAATTGTTATTAGAAGAGATGTTAAATTTGATGAAAATATATTGTCTTGTGAGCCTAATTCAGCATATGTTCCTTCTTTAGCGTACGATCCCTCTTTGGCATTTGTGCCTTCTTATGTTCCTATTATGGTTTCTTCTTTAGATGATGACAATGAGGAAGAAAATCTACCTCTGCCTTCTCACCTTCCTCCAGATGAGTCCATTGAACTTGAACCTGCACTAGCACTCCTGCTTCCTAGATGGGTCTATTCAACACAAGAAGCATCTGGTAATATTTTCGGTGATCCTTCAGATCAACGTTGAACATAATCATAATTCCAGCAATCCTCCTCTCTTTTGGCTCAAGTTTTAGAGACTCGTGATCCAAAGACATTTGCAAAAGCTTCAAGTCATCCAGATTGGGATACAACAATGAATTAAGAGTATCATTCTTTAATGGAAAACGATATTTGGGATATTGTACATGTTCTGAAAGGAAGAAAACTTGTTTGATGTAAATGGATCTACAGAACTAAGTATGCAACAAATGGAAGTGTTGGAATACACAAGGCTCATTTAGTTGAAAAAGGATTTTCCCAAGTTGAAGGAATTGACTATAATGAAACTTTTTCCCTTGTATCCAAAATGAATTCCATCTACTTTGTTTTATCCCTTACAGTCTCACATAAATGGGAGGTCCATCAGATGGATGTTAAATCCACATTCTTACATGGGTATTTGCAAGAAGAAATCTACATGGAAAAACCTCTTGGCTATGTCTATAATGACTCTATCCTTGTTTGTCTCCTTAAGAAATCTCCTTATGGTTTTAAGCAAGCTCTCCAAGCTTGGTATGCCAAAATGGACAAATTTTTTCTTGACACCAGATTTTCTAGATGTCATTATGATCCTAATTTCTATACCAAGAAAGTAGGAAGTCATCTCATAATCCTTGTTCTTTATTTTGATGACCTTATCCTCATTGGTAGTCACCCAAAACTTTTAATCCATGTGAAAACCAATCTTAAGAATAAATTTGAAATGATCGACTTAGGCTATTTGCACTATTTCCTTGGCCTCCAAGTTTTGAAAACCAAGGAAGGAATTTTTCTTTCTCGGTCTAAGTATGCTTGTGACCTTATCCATCGCTTTCATATGGAAGATTCAAAACCAACCCCTTCTCCCTTCTAGTCTGGAGTCAAACTTAATGCCACATGTACTTCTCCCGAAGTTGATGCCACCTTGTACCATTAGTCATATGGTAGCCTCTTATACTTGACTCATACCCATCCTGATCTTTCCTTTGTTGTTGGAATTGTTTCTCATTATATTCAAACACCCCATGGAATCCATTGGAAATAATCTAAAAGGATACTTTGATATGTTCGGGGTACATTTTAGTTCAAGATACATTACATTTCAATTAGGACCACCTTATTGGTTGGTTTCACTGATTCAGAATGGACCGATGACCTTGATGATTGAAAGTCTACTACAAGTTATGGTTTTAGCCTTGGTTTAGGACTTGTCACTTGGGCTTGTAAGAAACAACGTGATATTTCTATTTCTTCAGCAGAAGCAGAGTACCGAACAATGGTTAACGCAAGTCAAGAATCCTTATGGATTCAATAGATCCTTTTAGATTTTGGATTCTAGCAGCAGCATCCGACAACCCTATGGTGTGAAAATTAGAGTTCCATCAAGCTTTCCAAAGACCCAGTTCAATATCAACGTAGAAAACACATTGAGCTACACATGCACTTCATAAGAAATCTCACTCGTGATTGCATTATTGAAGTGATCTTCTTCCCTACAGAAGATCAAGTTGCTGAAATTTTCACAAAGTCTCTTATAGAAGTGAAGTTCTCCAAACTTCAATCTATGTTAGAAGTTCAAGAAGTTTCCATTAGGTGTAATACTCTTGTTTCCCCCAATTTGTAAATATAACTATAACTGGCCAAGAGACCATGGCAAACTAGATATGTGTGCATGTTTGATTAGATGAACCCTTGTATAAAAGGGTCAATGTATGTATTTTATGTTATTAATAGAAATTGGGCATGTGTTGCACAACTACTAAAAGGGGGGAGTTTCCCAAGATAGACCATGGATTCTATGAGAGAGATGGTGAGGGAAACCAAGAATGGTTGAGATGACCCTCACCAAACTAGTGCTTACTGGATGTAATTTCTCAACAATCCTTTGACCCCAGAAGTGAATTATTGGTCAGGATGGTAGTTGGAAGACCTCCTCAAGAGTTAATGAGGAGATGTAGCAAGGTACCCATCTGTAAGGATTCCAGGCCTGACCATGAGTTGGGGATTTAGACCCACACAACCTTGCTTAGGAAGGTAAGAAAGAAAGTAATTTGGGCGACAGAGGCAGATCGACAAGGAAGCAAAGTGGAGAAAACAATCTCCAAAAGGAAAGAGAGCATTGTTCAACTCTGGAGTTGAGAGGAAAATTGAGAAGCAAGCTCGTTTTGGCTGTAAGAAGCCATGGGCATGGTTTCGTTACAAGCTGATAAATGAGGTTGGTGAGTGACTATGGAAGTACTTTTACAGACCTCCTTGCTTGGTATAGAGAAAACCAATTGCCATGATCTTGTGGGAGGAGGAGAGTAACCTTTGTCCCTGACTGTCATTGAGAAAAGAGAAAGTGTCTCTCTCAGAGTGTCATGGTCTAGCTCGGGGGTGGCCAATGGTAAATCCATCAGGAGTGGTTGTGCCTATGGTAAGGACGAAATGGGCACCTCTTTCAGCAGTCGCTTCATGTTTTCCAATTATGATAAGTATTTTCATACTCTCTGTAATATCATGGATGTGATGATTGAATGTTTGTGTTTATGGTTAAGTTTTATAGAGTTTGAACAGTTATTAGAAATGCTCATTTGCTTATGTGAAGTGCTATATTTACATGGCATTTTATTTACCATAATATATCCACTAGAGAGTTATGGAATGTGAGTCTACAAGAAATTTGGAGTAGGATTAACTGAATGTTTAAGTCTTGCCGACCTTTTGTGTCTACCTTAGCAGGAATGCTAAGTTCAAACTCTATGGAAGAAGGGTGTTTCCCTCAGACCTTTCAACCATGTGACCAAGGGCTCATACCCATGACCTTAATCAAATCTCAGCTAAAAGCAGAGTGTATCCCTTGAACTTCGATATGGTTCCATATGACCCAGGGTTGGAAACTCTTCTCTAAGCTCGAAAGGAGTGAAGCTACTCTGGCTTCGAAAATCCAAGAATTCGGAGCTCTGGGACATATGATTTCACAACCCTCAGAAATAGATGAAGGCTGGAGTCACAAATTAACGAGAGTCGTGGATCTGGGAGCCCATTGGGGATCTCTCTCTCAGCCATTAGATTGAACCTAGTAAGGAGGGTAGCACTAAGTATTTCGGTGAAGTTCCACTTCAGGAGAATAGAAGTGGTATAATGTCGAAACTCCTGAATGTCGATGTCGTGAAGTTAATTTGGACCATTGAGAGTAAAGGGATGTGTTTCCACAAATCAACAGTTATCCAGAAGTTCAGTTATTCGGTGGTATCAAAGTGTAAACACAAGAATGTGCGAGTTTCCCCGAAGTTCTGCAAGCCAGAGTAAATCCTGGCCATGAATACTAGGTGTGTGTGGAGATATATCAGGCGTGGTCCAGAGTTCAGAAATCTGGGAGGAAGTTGGAAGTTATACATCTAACTCCCAAATATTGAATTTATGAAGTGATGTGGATCATCGTTCCTTGGATCCCTTGAGATCCCTCTCGACTGTCAATCTAAGTACTATGTTAATAACCCCTCTTAATTTCCCAACCAACCAGAACACATCATGGAGTGACATGTGCCCCCCCTCTTGTCCCATGTCAAATTTTGTCCATTGGACCAGAGTCATTGGATGAGAGGCTACGTGGCATGAGATCTGATAGTACAGAGACTTAGTACTCAGGAGGAAATTGGCCAAGAGTCTTCAAAGTGTGATGACCCCCGAAGTCACGAATGGAGAAGTAAATCTCAATCGTTAATAGGTAGAGGACACCTGGTGCCAGATCCGATATTCCAGAGACTTGGACCTACGTGGAATTCGAGATGTGGTGAGTTGGTAAGATCTGAATCCTGGAGTTGTGAAGCAACGAGAGTCGTGGATCTCTAGACCTACGTGGTCAAATCTCGATCGTGAGATCTGAAGGACAGTAGAAGGTTGTTTTTCTGGGGTTTACGTGGCTCATCAACGTCATCCACGGTGATGTGGACCTGCAACTAAGGTTCCATGTGTCATCAGGATATGGATGTTTTGTAGACCCCTTATGCCTATTACAGTGTGACACATGTCACCCCCTTGAGAGTGCACATGTCACGCCTTACTCTTGCTACGTGTCATCCTTTGGTATGTGCCCACCTGTCCAAAGTGGTTGGTGATGTGATCGAGACTCTGAGACTCCAAGACTTTGGGACTCCGGAGGATTTGGGGTGTAGTATCATAGACGGACCGAAAGGACCGAATACCAGAGCCATGTCATAAGCTCACGAGACTTTGGGATTTCAGGACTCCAGGAGGTATCGTGTGTAGACAAAAAGAGGCTCTCCACGTCGAAGCACCAAACACCAAATTATCCCTAGGCGTATGCCTTAATGAGGAGGAATATTTGTCATCAGATTTAATGGGGGATGGATCTCCACCATAGTTATAGGAGCATTGGTAGCTCTGGGACATTAGGGAATTATGGATGAGATGTAGGATATGGACCCACATGGATGCCACGTGGCCCTTGACTAATCGTGCCTGAAGAGCTTCGAGAGGCAATAACTTGCAAACCAGAATTCGGGTTTTAGTATGGTGACGACCATTGGAAATCTCATGGCAAGTAGGAGCCGATGGAGATCCTAGAGTTAGGATTTGAGATAGTTAAGGAAAATGAAATTTTGATGCCCCACCCCTAAAAATAATATTTAGGGTTCAAGTGTGTTACAAATTGGTATCATAGCATGGAAACAACACTTGGCCTGCTTGGGCTCATGCACGAGTCACATAATAATATTAACTTTAAGGGGTAACACCCTACCTTACCCCCTTCTATAAGAAACTTGTATGAATCTCTACTAAAGAGAGGAATGAAACCTTCTATTGTTTTGGAAATTTGCACTGTATGTTGCTAATGTTTCTAAACAAAGAAGTTAACTTCGATTTGCAATGATATGTGTTATTTATAAATTGGTAGATCATTAACCAATAGAAAATGTTTTATCATCACCCAAGCAGTCAATGAACAAAAAGAAAACTACAACATAAGGGATGGTGACACACCATGAGTTGGGGGAAATCTCCCACAATAGAGAGGAAGAATCTAAAGAAAGGAGGGCGATGGAAACCCCTCCATATTTGGACGAAACCATAAGAAGCCTCATGGAATATTTACAATGTTGTAAGGATGACAATGAAAGGATGATAAAGGAACATGAAAGACAGACTAAAATTAATGCAGTCCTATGCAAAGTCTATCAGATATACAAAGGCAACTATAGCATGGTCCAGCTGCTAGTCATGTGGACGGACATCATACTAATAAAAATCCAAGTCCCCATGAGATACAAAGGCATGGTCCTAAAAGTGGCCACACTAGGATGAGAAACTCAAGGAAGGCCCAACATGGAGCCAAGAGACATTCACCAAAATATTCCTTTGAGGAAATTGACAACTCCAAGGAATCTTCTAGTGGAAAAAATAGTTCCCATTCCTAGACGAGAAGAAAGAAGAGGAAACATTCCAAGAATCATGACCTTGAAGAATTCAAGAAATCCAAACTACCCACCTTCGATGGAGAGATTAAGAAGGGGGAAGAAGTAGAAGTTTGGCTACTCGTCTTTAAGAAGTACTTCAGAGTGCATGACTACTCTGAAAACTTAAAGGATTGGATATCCATTTTAGACCTAAATGGAAAAGCTTCCATTTGGTGAGAGGACCTTAGGAATGTGAAAGGAATCCATTATAAGTACTTGTCATGGAAAAAATTTGAGAAATACTTCAAGAAGAAGTATCTGTCATAAAAGTACTTTGATGGGAAGACCAAGGAGTTCTATGCACTCAATTTGGGACAACTCACCATAGATGAATATATCAACAAATTTCTTAAGCTAGTGAGGTATGTGCCCTACATAAAAGATGAAAAGGTAAATATGCAACAATTTATTTGCAGTATACCTCAGTCCTACCGGGACAGAATTGAGTTTGATGAGCCAAATACTTTAGAAGATGCTATTCGAAAGGAAAAGTATTGTTATGATCAATTCAAGAGTAATACATAACCCCATGAATACTAGAAGAAGAGAAACAATTCGGGATTCAAGAAGAAGGGGTTAAAATATTCAAGTTTTAAGAACCATGGGAAAATCTCTAGGATGAGACTTCCTACCATAAGTGTGTATCAGAAAAATTTTCCATCCTAGAGTAGAAATAAACCATTATGAGCAGTCCCAAGTAAAATTGATAACACAAAGAGAGAACCCTTGAAATGTTGGGGTTGTGGAGAACAATATATGTTGAGGGACTATCCACATAGGAAACAAAACAATAGGAGGGTCTACAATGTCCAAGAGGCAAACACAGTTAATGATGTAGCTAGGAGCATGCCACAAATTTATGCAGCCTTGGATAATAGACAAGATGACCACCAAGCTTCAGTGGTGGAGATGGAAGGTATAATTCCCAACCATCTTGTTTCCATTTTAATTGACCCTGGTTCTAATTTGAGTTATGTTTCCCCTCAAGCTGTTGAGAAATGTAAATTGCAATGAGTTAAACCTGTTAGATCATGGTTGGTACAACTAGCTAGTGGAACCAAAACAAAATTAATAGAGGTCATACCAGCATGCCAATTCGTTATAAGTGGATTGCCCACCCATGCGAACATAAACATACTTCCTTTAGGATCTTATGACTTTTTGATTGGCATTGACAGGTTAGCTTTTCATAAAACCAAGTTGGACTATTACAGTAAAACTTTGGAGTGCGAAAATGAAGAAGGAAGAAGGATAACTCTACAATGGATTCATAAGCATGTCTTAGTTAGAAAAATATCATCCCTCTAAGTGAAGAATTGTTGCAGAAAGGGATGTCCCTTGTATACAATACAAGTGATGAACTCTCTTGAGAAGAAAAAAACCATCCTAGATGACCATCCCATATTAATAGAATATAAAGATGTATTCCCAGAAGAGGTTCCAGGTCTACCTCCAAGAAGGGATATTGACTTTTCAATAAAACTTGTACCAGGAGCGATGCCAATGTATAGAACACCCTACAGAATGAGTACACCAAAGCTAGTTGAGCTCAAACTACAGCTAAAGTAGATGTGGGACAAAGGATACATTCATCCTAGTGTGTCTCCATGGGGAGCACCAACCTTGTTTGTGAAAAAGAAGGATGGCACACTCAGATTATGCATAGATTATAAACAACTCAATAAGATGACCATCAAGAACAAGTATCCCTTACTAAGGATCGATGACTTGTTTGACCAATTAAGGGGTGCTACAATATTCTCCAATATTGACTTGAGGTCTGGATACCATCAGGTCTAAATTAAAGATGAAGACATCCAAAAGACAACCTTTAGGACAAGATATGGTCACTATGAATCTGTGGTGGTGCCATTTGGGCTTACCAACACACCAGCCACTTTTATGTGTTTGATGAATAATGTACTCAGAAAGTTCTTGGATAGGTTTGTGTTGGTTTTCAATGATGATATCCTAATCTATTCCAATAATAGGGAAGAGCATGAAGAACATCTCAAGCTAGTACTTCAAGTACTAAGAGAACATCATCTCTATGTTAATCTTAGTAAGTGTGAATTTTTTCAGAAACAAGTCCATTACTTAGGCCACATTATTTCTAAGGAAGGAGTGGCAGTTGATCCTGACAAGATTAAAGCCATCATGGATTGGCCTACCCTAAAGGATGTATCTGATATCATATCCTTTATGGGCCTAGCAGGATACTATAGGAGGTTCATAAAGGGATTCTCCAAGATTGGTTTCCCAAACACCTCCCTTCAGAAAAAGGGGGTTAAATTCATTTGGACATCAGAATGTGAAGAAATATTTCAAGATATGAAATACCTTCTAACCAATGTGCATGTGCTAAACATTGCAGACCCAAATAAGGAATTCCTTGTGTGTACAAATGCCTGCAAGGAAGGGATCGAAGGAGTCCTTATGCAAGAAGGACATGTGATTTTCTACGAATATAGAAACTTGAATGAGCATGAAGTCAATTATGTGACCCACGATGTGGAATTGGCTTCCATAGTGCATGCTTTAAAAATGTGGAGGCACTACCTTTTAGGTAGAAATTTTTTCTTATGACAAACCATAGTGGGTTGAGATATTTGTTTGACCAACCAAAAATCAATGCGAGACAAGCTAAGTGGATCGCCCTCCTTAGTGAGTTTTATTTTGAAATCAAACATATCAAAGGAAAGGAGAATAGGATGGTTTATTCCCTTAGTAGAAGTATGAAAGTGATTCACTTGGAAGCTATAAGCGCTAGTGAATCAGACATCAAAGAGAGAGTCAAAAGTGCACAAGAAACAAATTCATTTTTCAATACTGTGACATCATACCTAAAGAAAGATCCCACAGGGATGAAGTACGAAGGCTATCAGATGTTTAATGATAGACTGATAAATTACAAGGGAATATTGTATATTTTGAATTGTGACAACCTGAAGAGGTTCATAATGGATGAACTACACTAAAGACCATATATTGGTCACCTTGGTTATCAAAAAATGATCACGGCCACTAGGAAACTATTTTATTGGCATGGACTGAAAAAGGACATAGTTGATTACTTATCTAAGTGTCTAGAATGTTAGCAAGTCAAGGCAGAGCACCGACACCCAGCAGGTCTATTGCAGCCCCTACCAATTCCCGAATGGAAATGGGAAACCATCTCCATGGATTTCATCACAGGATTACCAAAATCAACCAAACAGAACGACTCCATCATGGTAGCTGTGGAACAACTAAGCAAGGTTTCTCACTTCATACCCGTCAATTCAACTTGCAAGGCAATATATATTTCCAGTATTTCCATGAAAGAGATATTTAGACTGCATGGCATGCCTAAGGAAATTATATCTGACAAAGATACAAAATTTACTTCAAACTTTTGGAAATCTCTGTTTGTTGGTTTTGAAACAAAATTGCTCTTTAGTATAGCCTATCACCCTCAAACTGATGGGAAGATGGAGAGGGTAAATGAAGTGTTGGAAGAAATTTTGAGGATGCATGTAATGCATCAACCCAAGAAGTGGGAATACTACCTACCATTGGTAGAATTTTCCTACAACAATGGCTATCAAGAGTCATTAAAAATGAGCCCTTTTGAAGCCCTTTATGGAAGACAATGCAACATTCCAATCAGTTGGAACAACCCAGTAGTCAGAGTTACAATCGGGCCAAATATGCTAAAGGAAATGGAACAATAAGTAATTTAGATTATATAGAATCTGGAAATAGCCCAGGATAGACAAAAGAACTATGTAAACAAGAAAATAACTCCTAGATCATTCAAAGCAGGGGATCATGTGTATCTCCGAGTTAGACCCAGGAAAATATCTTTGAGGATGGGAGCTTGTGCAAAGATGGCACCTCAGTATTGTGGACCCTTTGAAGTTTTGTATAGAGTGGGATCGGTAGCCTATAGGCTAGCACTTCCTCCCACAATGAAGGCACATAATGTTTTCCATGTTTTGTTATAAATAAATATGTACATGATTCTAATCATATTATTGACTGTCTGTGATTCAGGTGGAACCTAAGGGAGAGTTCCTGCCAGAACATTGATGCATAATAGACAAGAAGGAAACCCCACTCAGGAACAGAACCATTGCTCAGGTCAAGGTGTAGTGGAAACACTTGGGCCTAGATAAGGCTACATGGGAAATGGAGGATTCCATGAAACAAGGATATATGTTTTTGTTTACTTTTGTACATAAAAATCACATCGACAGATAGAACATCGAGGACAATGTTCCTTTAAGGGGGAGGGGATTGTAATACCCATGTTTCCCCCAGTTTTTAAATATAACTATAACTAGCCAAGAGACAATGGAGGACTAGATATGTGTGAATGTTTGATTTGATGAACCCTTGTATAAAAGGGTCAATGTATGTATTTTTTGTTATTAATAGAAATTGAACATGTGTTTCACAATTGCTGAAAGAGGGGAGTTTAAAAAGATAGACCATGAATGTTATGAGAGATATGGTGAGGGAAACCAAGAATGGTTGAGATGACCCTCACCAAACCAATACTTATTGGATGTAATTTCTCAACAGTCCTCTGACCCATAAGTGAATTACCAATCAGGTTGGTAGTTAGAAGACCTCCTCAAGAGTTAATGAGGAGATGGGGCAGGGTACCCATCTGTAAGGATTCCAGGAATGACTGCGAGTTGGGGATTCAGACCCATGCAACCTTGTTGAGGAAGGAAAGAAAGGAATTAATTCAGGGGACATAGGCAGATTGACAAGGAAGCAGAGTGGAGAAAACGATCTCTAGAAGGAAAGAGAGTGTTGTTCAATTCTGGAGTTGAGAGGAAAACTAAGCAAGCTCATTTTGGTTGTAAGAAGCCATGGGCAAGGTTTCTCTACAAGCTAATAAACAAGGCTGACGAGTGACTGTGGAAGTACCCGCGCAAACCTCCTTGCTTGGTATAGATAAAATTGGTTTCTAATATCTTGTGGGAGGAGAAGAGTAACCTCTATCCCTGACTGTCATTGAGCAAGGGGAAAGAGTCTCTCTCAGAGCATCACGGTCTAGCTCGGGGGTGGCCAACGGTAAATCCATTAGGAGTGGTTGTGCCTATGGTTAGGAAGAAATGGGCACCCCTTTCAGTATTCACTTCACATTTTCCAGTTCTGATAAGTATTTTCATACTCTGTGTAATATCATGGATGTGATGATAGAATGTCTATGTTTATTGTTAAGCTTTACAGTGTTTGAAAAATTATTAGAAATGCTCATTTTCTTCTGTGAACTGCTATATTTACATAGCCTTCTATTTACCACAATATAGCCACTAGAGAGTATGGAATGTGAGTCTGCAAGAAAGTCGGGGTAGGATTAACTAAATTTTTAAGTCCTACCGACCTTTGGTGTCTACCTTAGCAGGAATGCCAAGTTCAAACTCTATGGAAGAAGAGAATTTCCATCATACCTTTCACCCATGTGACTGAGGGCTCATACCCATGACCTTAATCAAATCTCGACTAAAAGTAGAGTGTAGCCCGTGAACCTTGATATGGTTCCATATGACCCAGGGTTGAAAACTCCTCACTAAGCCCGAAAGGAGTGAAGCTACTATGGCTTCAGAACTTCGAGAATTCGGAGCTCCAGGACATATGACTTCACAACCCTAAAAAAAAACTGAAGGTCAAAGTCATGAATTGATGAGGGTCATGGATCTGGGAGCCCATTGAGGATCTCTCTCCCAGTCGTTAGATCAAACTTAATAAGGAGGGTAGCACTAAGTACTTCGAAAAAATTCCACTTCGGGATAATATGAGTGGTCTAACACCGAAACTCCCAAATGTCGGAGTCATGAAGTTAATCTGAACCATTGAGAGTAAAGGGATGTGTGTCAATAGATCAACGACTATCATAAAGTTCAGTTATTCGGCAGTATCAAAGTGTAAACACAAGAACGCGTGTGTTTCCCCAAAGTTCTGCAAGACGAAGTAAATCTTGGTCATGAATGCTAGGTGCATGTGGTGACATATTGGGTGTGGTCCAAATTTTGGAGCTCCAGGAGGAAGCTGGAAGTTACACACTAAACTCCCAAATGTTGAATTTACAAAGTGATGTGGACAGTCGATCCTTGGATCCCTTGGGATCCCTCTCAACCGTCAATCTAAGGACTCTATTAAGAACCCCTCTTAACTTCCCAAGCAACCAGGACATGTCATGGAGTGAAACATGCCCCCCCCCCCTCTTGTCCATTGTCAAATGTCGTCCATTGGACCAGAGCCATTGGATGAGAGGCTACATGGCATGAGATCCAATAGTCCGAAGACTTGGTACTCTAGAAGAAATTGACCAAGAGTCTTCAAAGTGTGAATACCCCTGAATTCGTGAACAACAAAGTAAATCTCAATCGTTGATAGGTAGAGGACACATGGTGCTAGATCTGATAGTCCGAAGACTTGGCCCTTCGAGGAATTTGAGATGTGGTGAGTTGGTGAGCTCTGAAGCCCAGAGTTACGAAGCAACGAGAGACGTGGATCTATGGACCTATGTGGTCAGATCTTGACTGTGAGATCTGAAGGACGTTAGAAGGCTATTTTTATGGGGTTGACGTGGCTCACCGACGTCATCCAAAGTGATCTGAAAATGAAAAGCTTGAGTCTCTTTAAAAATTGCAAGTGAAATGGTATGTGCTTGGGTAATAGAATCAAGTTACAAACAAATAAATATTAATAATTTTTTACTTAATCATCAGCAACATAACAGTCATAAACAACCATCAAAATACACACATTAACACAACAAAATGATAAAGGAGTTCACCCTCTCTTGGGCTACATCTCTTGGTCTAGCTTCCAAAGGATCATTTTCATTAATGATCAAAGTGTCAAAATCAGTGCTTTACAATACTCAAAATGAGAAATGTATGGCTTCAACGGCTCCAGAACGTCCAAAAACCCCTAGTTGGGCTCTTCCTACACCTGGTTTGGCCAAAAACTGAGTTGGAATCACTCCTTGGAAGTTTCTCCCAATTCTTTGTTGTCTCTGCTCGCCAAACACACCCAGAATGATTGAACCTAGCTTATGGACATTTCCCATGCCTAAACCCATCACACACATGCATCATGCAAAATCAGGCATTCTTTCACACCATTATCACCCCCAGGGGAGAAGGTCGTGGTCATGTAGCCCCCATGTGGTTGGGTGCCAACCTATCTTCCCACTCCTCTGCTGGAAACCGTTTGAATTTTCCTACCTTTTGTGGTCACGTGGCAAAGTGGAACCAAGGGTTGGGATAGAACCCGGGCCAACCATTTTACCCCCGTGCTAAATTTGTGGTAATTTTATGTGTGGTAGCAGGTAAGACCAAGGGTTGGGGATAGCCCCAGCCTGAACTTCGCCCAACCAAAATATACTGTAAATTTGTATAGTTTTGCAAAGGTATAATGGTAAGAAATACATGTCTGGTGGGCTGGTATCCTAACCTGCACCAAGTTTCTCACCCATGCCGGAGGTCACGGGGTCAAGACCCATGGAGTCCACAACCTTTTACACATGGAGGGGGTTCCACATGGTAGCCCATGTCTAGGCCATGTGGCACCATAACATTGGTCTACGTACTCTGCCACATCAACATCTTACAAATTAGCATCTAACAACTCAAAACCTGCCACGTCAACCTGTATGGTACCATGCCACATCATGACTTTCCATGTCATCCTCTGCCACATGTTAGTACCACCACCTATCACGTGTCCAATACGACCTTTCTAGGTCAGCACTGTACGGACTGTACAGTCAGCAAAATTTTGCATGTTTGGAAAAGCATATAGAACATGATATCTCTCATACGACGTTCATTTGAAACCGTTCAAGCTATGTTGGGATCGTGATGAGGAGGCCTACGCATGAGTCTGTTTTGACGCAATTCCAAGCACTTTGATATTTTAGCATATTTTGATCCCCTGGATCACAGGTGACATGGACCCGTAAATAAGGTGCCACATGTCATCGGTATATGGATGTTTTGTAGACTCCTTATGCCTATTATAGTGTGACACATGTCACCCCCTTGAGAGGGCATGTGTTACCCCTGACCCTTGTTACATGTCAGCCTCTGGTACGTGCCTGCCTGGCCAAAGTGATTGGTGATGTGATCGGGACTCCGAGAGTTGAGGACTTCGGGACTCCGAAGGATTTGGGGTGTATTATCGTAGAGGGACCGAAAGGCACGAAGATCGGAGACACTTGGAAAGCTCACGAGACTTTGGGAGTTAGGGACTCCAAGAGGTCTCGTGCGCAGACAAAAAGAGGCACTCCGCACCAAAGCACCAAACACTGGATTATCCCTAGGTGCATGACTTAACAAGGAGGAATATCCATCATCAGATTCAATGGGGGATGGATCTCCACCATATATAGAAGCATTGGGAGCTCCGAGACATTGGGGAATTCTGGATGAGATGTAGGAGATGGACCCATGTGGATGCCACGTGGCCCTTGACTAATCGCGCCTGAAGAGCTTCGGGAGGCAATAACTTGCAAACAAAAATTCAGATTTCAGTATGGTGACGACCGTTGGAAATCTCATGGCAAGTAGGAGCCAATGGAGATCCCGGAGTTAGGATTCAAGATAGTTAAGGAAAATGAAATTTTGATGCCCCACCCCTTAAAATAGTATTTAGGGGTCGGGTGTGTTACATTATGGGAGATATTCTCTAATACTTTATTCCTTCTCCTATTGTGTAATCTTTGTAAATCCTTCAATCCCATCCCAAGTTGTTCTTAAGGGGGGATGTTAGAATATTTAAACACTTAGCAGTTAGTTAAGGTCAACTTGGTCTAATGTGTCATTAGGTAAAAGTGTGTTTCTTTAGTATGCATTAGTATGCATTTGTAGTTAGGAAATCCAATGATCATGATATGTTCCTGGCATAGAGTGATCTGACATATCAGCTTATCCTCAATCTTAATGACTACATTGATCCATGGATTGACACCGGATTGGTCCATGATCTCTATTTAAAGATCATGGAGGATCATTTTTCGATGATCGATTGTGAGAAACTCTCTCGTAAATCTCTTTGTAATACTTTATTTTGCATTAATAAATTGATCCAAGTGGACACGTTGGTTGGGTTCGTGGATGTTTCCCCATAGGGGTTTTACCACGTAAAAACATTGGTGTGTTGATCTTTGATCTGGTTGTGTGAGTGGTTACTGAAGGTTTTCTTCCTATGTTGGAATACATGTGTTTTCGAACAACTTCTTGTGCTACTATCTCTCCTTGGAAGGCTTTTTCCAATTGGATTGGAGAGGCATACCACTCTTCATCTTCCAAAATATTCACTCTCCACCCTCTTCTCTTTGTTGTGTGGTTTCTGGGGTGAAGCTCCAGATGAAGTCGCCAACACTTTGTGTCCCAATGACCACTCAAATTGCAGTGGTGGAAAAAGTTCTTGTTGTTGCTACAAGGACTTATTGGCATAATCCTCCTCTCCATGTGCCTCTATGTATGTTGTTGGATTGGAGAAGCCTTCTTTCCATTCAACTTATGAAAACAATCAGGTATAGGGAACATGGCTTACTTCTCCTAGCAAGATGCCTCACAATGGTCATTATTTCCACAAAAGGAACATGCCTCTGCATACCAACAACTATCTATGGTATGACCTCTATTCATGCAGCAATGGCACACAAGAAATTTCTTGTTTGACATAGACCTCCTGGTCTTCTTCTTCTTCTTTCTTTTATTGATTGTCTTGTTGTTGTCTCTAAGTGCATGTGTGGGCTGAGTCTGTAAAATCTCCTCATTGTTTCTCTCCTTCAATCTACCACAAGAAGGATGAGGTGGTGGTGAGATGACACATTCACTCATTGCTACTAGTCCTCCTGTTGATGAGCAATCCAACTCCAACCTGTCCTTTTCCTTCAATAAAATGGTCTTCGTGGTGATGGAATTTTTACTTTTACCATCAAGGCATAGGCCTTCATGCTTGGTCCTTGGCATAGCTACAATGGGGCTCAATATTCCTTGTCTCCTCTTTCGTATCCCTTTTCCATCATATCCCATTTGCTTGAGGATTTTAGAGACAATTCCCTTGGTATGATTCTCAAATACGCCAAGTTGATCTTGAGATATCTCTATGGAATGTGAACTTACCAAGGTGGTCTCAGTCATGGTGCTAGCATCTACAGTGGAAATGAAATTTTTCCTTGCTCCTTTGTTCTCTTGGATAAATGCTTTAAGCCTTACCAAGGCCTTCTCCTTCTCTTACAACTCTTGTTGTAGTTGATCCCTCATTTGTTTGAGTGTATCCTCTTTCCAGTTATCCATTTGGATGACCTTCTTGCCAAGGTATACAAGTTGCGCTCTGTGATTTTCCCAATCTGTTCTAGCTGCTATGAGGGAGTCTTGGCCTTATTTAAATTTCTACTTGAGAAATGGAATAAATTGGGCAGAGGTCTCCATGTGCTTCTCCATCTCTGCCATCCTCTAGTTGAAAATCTTAACCTATGCCTTCAATCTCTCATTCTCCTCTCGAAGCTCAACATTGTTGGCCCTTAAGTCTTCCAACTTATCTTTGTTTGCTTTTCCCACATTGTGGTCTGCAACCTTTTGTTCATAGTTCTGGAAGTAGTGTCTCGGTCAAGGATGCAACTGCTCTGATACCATCGATGGGGCTCATATCCCACTAACTTCACCAACACAGATACATGTGTGAAACTATCTTTTCTTTCTTTACCCTAGTTCTATTGTGAGGATTTACAGAGGGTTCTCTGTCTTCTGAAGGCTACCTATCCTTAGTCATCTTCTTGACACAAGGAACTTCCTTCTACTCCATATGAGAAAGTCCTCACTCAATTTAGGCAACACATATCTAATGGGTAGTAATGGAAATGACAATTATTCTATCTTCCCCAAAACAATTGAACCAATTGATTACATATATGTTCCATATGACACTAGCTTTCATTACTAGGGTTGCATTCAGTTGTCATTGATGTGGAAAATTTACATTGAGTTTTTTTTTCTCCAATTGGCATGGACAATTATCAAAATCTTTGAATCGAGGAAGTACAAGGTTTTGATTTCCTACACTAGTAGATCATATTTTCACAACACTCACCAATAGTGACACACAGGGTGGCATTAAAGATGCTTCTCACTATGAAATGCCTTCAATTTTTTAGTCTATTCACTAGTTGTGCATCCACCTCTCCATGTTCCCTAACGATCTAGCATTATTATGTGACTAGCATAGGGAGTCAGGTGCCTCAAAAAAATAGTAGGACATGTGGGTAAGAGAGAGTATGCTCTAGCTATCAAAGTGAGCACTCAACTCAACGCATTGACCATAAGCCAATGAGAAAATCTAGCAAAGGTAATAAAAGACCAATTGGACAGATATTGAAGACTTTGACAACAAGTGGGATTCCTCAGATCACCTTGGAATTAGGTTTAGGGCTTCAAATTTTTGGTTTAATACACATGACATGAAGTATCCTCGAAGAATGGAATGACCATTACAGTGTTGGGTCTCTCCTCAGTAGGTTTCACATGTTAAACTTGTAAAGCAAAGAGAAATGCATGGGAGGCCCCTCTTTTGTAGCTAGGTTTCATGCTCAACTCACATTACGTTCTGAAAACAAGAGCGATTCATGGGGTCGCCCAATTATTGGTGTGGAGGTGTGGCATGATTAGACATTGAAAAGAGTTTGTGGGCAATGTGGAGTTTCTTGAGTGAGGTTATAGACGGTGTAGAACACCCAAAATGGATGCGTACGACTGTGGGGGAGGTCAAGCACCCAATAGGTGAGGGATCGACCCAGAGAAGGGAGAAACTCACCCAACAAATAAATTCAATGTCCATGTGAGATAAGTTCGACCCAACAACAATTTAAATTTTCCTCAGAGCATGGATAAATGACCCAACAAATATTGAATACGCCGAACAAGAGAAAATTGTTTGTGGGCACTTCAATACAACAACCAGACAATAGAATTTGCCTCAGAGAGAGAGAGAACAACTCGCAGAAGAGAAAAAATATGAATTAGCAAGTTTTTCCAATAGCTCTGTGATGAGGGTCGTGGATTTGTCTTCTTCCAGTTCGATCAACAATGTAGAAAATCTAATCGTTGGAATTGGTAGCCACCCTCACCAATGTTCTCTAGGATCCTTCATACATAGTAAAATAAATATGTAGCAAACAACTCCTCATCCTCTTAACAATTATAATCAAGATACAAACTAGCCATTAAAAAAATAATGAGCAAGTTGCAATTAAACATAATGGAGAATTTAACCATACTCAAAGAAAACTAACTCAATGAGACAAGATTTTTACCTTGGATCCCAATTGGAAAAACTAGTGAATGGTGCTCAATATCCTTCTTTCTACAAGTTTGCAACTCTACAATGATCTCTTCCTCCTTGGCCCAAAATCCCTTTGGAAATTAATGAGAGTAAATAAATAGGGAGATCTAGGGGGTAAGGGAAGTCCAACATTCATGGCTCTTCACTTCACATTCCCTAGCCTTCTCTCTTATCCGTTTCCTTGTCATTTTGATTATTCCTTTTTAACTTTTCTCTAACATCATTATTTGGCTTATTCCACTCTAACTTGCATATTTTTATATGGATTTCATAATGCTCACTAATTGTCAATCTGTGTTGCAGGTATTGAGTCTTACCCACTCTTTAGTTTGGATCAATACCACAAAAATCGAACTTGAAATCTCTTACATAGAAAGGAGTAAATTCCAGCAATCAAACACTTCAATGTAATGGAAGAGATCCTATAGGTGAACCTTACAACCATTAGGGTATTAATGTAGTAAAAAACTCTCCACTTATGTTGCTTCTTTAATGAGTATTTATTGGTCAAAATGAGGTTAGTCAATTTTTGAATTAATGTTCACCAAGCCTAAACATTGTGATTTTTTCTTTCAATACAAGCTTAGAAACTAGCACCATCATTGTCAAGAATCAAGCTTGTGGAATCTAATTAGGGTGTTCATCCCCACTCTTCACATAGCTTGCATGAATCACTCAAACTTAACCTCTTTAGACCAATGACATTGTCTTCTTCAACAACTGTAGTAGTAGCATTTGTCGCCAAGGCCATACTATCAAGGTCCTAAAATTATGAATTGGCCAACCATAACAATACTTACAAGTGCACAATATGGATGAAAAGAGAGATTGAAATAACTTAACACCATTGATAGGTCTGTCCATTTTTTCTCACACAAGTCTCGTGGCCAAAACTAGGCATGTGTACTAGTTAGCTATACTTCTCCGCACATTGGTCTTAGTTGTTGGGTTTATCATGACCTTACTTTTGGGGAGACAACCAACAACACATTGGTTTAGATTGACTTCCATGCAAAACATATTAATGTGATCTTTTACTTAAGGATTGTAGAATATGATTTTTGTAATGATCCCTAGTCTTTATTTAGTTGTTGGGTTTATCATGACCTTACTTTTGGAGAGACAACCAACAACACATTGGGTTGGATTGGTTTTTATGCAAAACATGCAAAACATACTGATGTGATCTTCTGGTTAAGGATTGTAGAATATGATTTTTGTAATGATCCCTAATCTTTATTTAAAAATTCTCTACACAAAATTGAACAATAAAAATAAAACAAGGGAAAGTTGTGTAGTAGCCAATCCTTGCCTTTGCTTATTATTATAATGAATCTATTTATTTTAGGCATTGAAACAATGGAAACAAGCACGTCTATCAAATAAAGAAATGTTAGTGGATCAAATGTATGACAAGAAGGACATGCCTACGAAGCTTCATGTTTCTAATACTTATTATTTTGTCAAGGAAGTTTGAGAGGAGTGCATAGAAGCCTTTTATTTCAAGTGCTTGGTCTCCCTTAAATCAAGTGGTTGTGGAGCTTTGAACAATATTTCGGCATCTCCTACTCCAACAATAAGAACATCTAAGAGCATTATTTCTTCTTTGAGAGTGATGTGTTGGTTTGACGTAGCTTCTCTATCAAGCGGGCATCTAAGTGGAGCTAGAGGCTTGATAAAGACCAGTGAGAATTTTGTATATAAATGGACCTTTAATTGTGGAAAAGGCACAAATACTTGAGAAAAATTACTCAGAGTTTGGGTCACTCTTACTTTGGTGAGGAGACTTCACATTGTTGATATGCAGATTATGGGTGACTCAAAAATTGTTATAGAATGGCTGAATAAAAAAGGAAATCTATAGGTCAATGTTTTAGAGTATTGAAAAGACAGGATCAAAGATCTACAAAGCTCTTTCACCTCGATCAACTACACTCATATCTATCGGGAATCAAATTGCGAGGCAGATAAGCTGTCAAAGAAGGCAATGCTAAATCCAAAAGGAAAAATCAATTACAACCTTTGGATAGAGGGACAAGAGGGCCCTACTTTATTCCTCAACTTAATATAAACCTTTGTAGCTTCTTTTTGTTTTGCCGTTTACAAAAATTACACAGTATATAAGGGCTATTAGAAGGCTCTTATTTTTTGGTTGTTTTTTGTACAACAAGGCCCAATGAGGGCTGAAGAAAAACTTTTAGCAATGATTTCTGAGCATTTTTTATGAAGAATTGTGAAAGAAATTTCCTTGATTAAAATGTTGTATTGTATTACAAATTATATTATCAATCAAGCTAATGTGAAATTTTATGTTGGAAAAAAAGTGGTACTGTGTATCTATCTATAGAAGGGAATGTACAATCTACGAAGGTAAAGTCTACGAAGGTATACATACCCTACCCCTCTCTGGAATTGAACTTGTGACCTCTTAAGAGGAAACACATGTTCTTAACCATTAGGCCCACTCAGGCTATATATGTATTAAATAATATGTATAGATTCTATTTGGGCTGATTTTGTATATGTGATTTACCAAAAAAAACATATGTTCTTAATCATTAAACCCACTCAAACTATAAACCCTTTCACTTTTCTTTTCCAATTTAACCTTTCCAATTTCCGAATATGCACATTTTTGTAAGACCTTATCTCAGAGTATGCCCTATGGTAAGACGTATGCACATTTTTGTAAGAACTTATCTCGGAGTATGCCCTTTGGTAAGACATTATCTATTTTTGTGAATCATCATCGAGAGTGCTCCTAATCCACGTTCACGGGTTATGCGCCACTGTGCATTAAGGGGGGAGTATACTACAGATACTGGTTAACAATGCCGTGCCAAATTCCATTTGTACAATTTAAAATTCTTTAATCTGTCGTGCAACACCCATATGGCTTGGCTTTTTCCCTTCATTCCACACTACAAACCAAACGAAACCAAGGTCTGCAGTTCAACCCACCTCGATCTCAACTGGAAGAAAGTAGCCCAGCAGGATGGAGTGCAGAGGCGAAACTGGTATTCATGCCATAGTCGTTCCGATGCCTGGGCAAGGCCACATCAACCCCATGATGCAGCTGGCAAAGAAACTCGCCTCGAAGGGCATGGCCATCACATTTGTCCTCACAAAATCATGGCACAACATCATTACTCATGCCCATTCCAGCGCCGGAGTCGATGCATTCGCCCACGCTCAAAATATTGGCCTCAACATTCGGCTGGTGGATATACCCGATTGCGTGCCCGGCGAGTTCGAGAGAGCGAATAAGATCGAGGAATTTTTTCAGTCACTGGATAATATGGAAAGCCATGTGGAGGAGCTCATAAAGAATCTAAATCAATCCAATGCAACCCCCGTCTCCTGCATCGTCGCTGATACTTTCCTCGGTTGGGCAGTGCCTCTTGCCAAGAAGCTCAGCCTGCTGTCCGTTTCTTTCTGGACGCAGAATGTGTCCGTCTTTTCCATCACTTACCA
>JASDQU010947978.1:6615-16622 GCA_032191745.1 Picea mariana
TGAAATAATAAGAAATCACCAAGCAGAAGATCGGTTTTCCCAGTTGGGTTTTTTCGGGGTCATTTGACCAAAAAATCACTGAGTATTTTGTGTGTGTGAATGCTTGTGTCTTTATGTGTTTACTTCCACTGCATTTAGAGTGTTAAGAAAATTAACATGTTCAGATTTTTGTATTTAGTTCAACTCTTCTTTTTATTTATTTAAATCTGCAACTAGGTTCTGATTTTTAAAGAAATTTAACATGGTATCAGAGCTTCGTCTCTGATTAAAGACCAACATTCATAGTTTCATCTTCAGGAACAGGTTTTCAGCCCAAGAGTTCGACCTAGCTGGTGTGCTAGGGTCTCTGGCAAGACAAGTTAGAGTCTGCACTCTTGGACAACAGAATGGCCTACATGGGGTTGAGGTTTGGAGACCTTCTTGATGGGGCCTCCAATTTCTGCTCTTGGAGAGAAATAATTGGAGTTGTTTTTGAGGAGCAGGGAGTTTGGGAATTTGTGGACAACCCACCAACCACTCCAGTAGATCCTCAATAGTTGGCCCAACACAGCAAGAAGGATGCTAAGGCTAAAAGGATTATCCTTGGGTGAGTCAAGGACCACATCATACCTCACCTTGCAGGCAAAAAGACAACAAAGGAGATGTGGACAACCATTATAGGGTTGTACCAGGGTACGAGTGAAGCTAGGAAGCTTGTGCTCAGAGACAAGTGGAGAAATATCAAGATGGTGAAGTATGAATCAGTGGTTTCCTACCTCACCAGATTTACCGAAGTCAAGGATGAACTTACAAGGGTGGGGGAGACATTCACAGACAAAAATATGGTCATGTTTGTACTTTTGGGGTTTCCCAAGTCATGGGAAAACTTAATCGATGTAGTCAGTGGCAGAGAAAAGCTCCCGACTATGGAGTGACTGCGTGTAGGAAGAGATTAGGAAGCAGACTAGATCTGGGTCTCATGTAAAACAAGATGCCGACGAGGGAAATTTTTCTCTAGCTGGTAAAGGGGGTAAAGCCAAGAGCAAGAAGGGCTTAGGACGGGCCGAGTGCAACTCAAAGGGACATGGAAAACCCAAGAAAGACCTCAACAAAGTAAAGTGCTTTCAGTGCCATCAGTTTGGGCACGATGCCACTAAGTGTCCTCAGCGCAAGAAGGGACCCAAGAAGGGCCAGTTTGTAGCCTCAGTAGAAATAGAGGAGTTCTCATCTTGTTTTGAAGAGGACTTCTCACTTATTGCGTATATGGCTAGCTCTGTGACCAATAACACCTAGTATATTGACAGTGGGGCTTCWTGCCAYATGACTGGGAACATAAATGATTTCAGCCAGCTAACAAAAAAGGGCATGCAGTTCAATATTGAGATGGGAGATGATGGATAATACTGAGCCAAAGGTGTAGGTGTTGTCAAGTTTGAGAGGGAGTCTTGAAAACGTCTCTATCTCAGAGATGTTCTATATGTTCCAGGGTTGAAGAAAAATATGGTGTCTATTTCATTGCTTGAAGACTTGGGTTATGAAGTGTTCTTTCGCAAGACGAGGGTCCTCTTGAACCCCCCCAACTCCAGGACAACAATGCAGATTGAAGTTAGGGAGAATACCCTCTACAAGCTACAGTTTGGGGTTGCAACAACTTTGAATAGCAAGAAGGATAGCCAACAAGGCCATGAGCTAGCAGAGCTATGGCATAGGCATATGGGTCATTTGCACCATAGGGCACTGGAAATTTTGGGGGAGATAGCCACAGGACTGCCACCATGCAACGTGGATTTTCATGAGGTGTGCAAGGGTTGCACTCTTGGCAAATACGCCAAGACTTCCTTTCCCACCAGAGATGACAGAGCCAAGGACATATTGGAGCTGATCCACTAGGACGTTTGTCGACACTTCTCTTCTCCATCCCTTCATGGGTTCAAGTATTATGTTATTTTTATTGCTGACCATTCTCGTAAGACTTGGATATCTTTTATGAAAAAGAAAGATGTAGTGTTGTCCAAGTTTGTAGAGTTCAAGGCTCTTGTTGAAAACTAGACTAGCAAGAGGATAAAGGCCTTGAGGTCAGATAACGAAGGAGAGTACATCTCCAACCCCTTCAGGGACTTTAGAGGGCATCAAGAGAGAGCTCACTGCACCCCATACGCCTCAGCAGAATGGGGTAGCTGAGCACAAGAACCACAACATAGTGGGTGCTGTTAAGGCCATGTTGCATGACCAGGGCCTGCCCATGTTTATCTAGGCCGAGGCATGCAACACTGCAGTGTTTCTACAGATCCAGAGTCTGCACAAGGTGCCAAGCAGGGCTACATCGGAGGAGGGCTTCATAAGAAGGAAGCTTGAGGTTTCTCACTTCAGGATTTTATGCAATTTGGTTTACTGCCATGTACCTTCGGATAGCAGGAAGAAGCTGGAGCCCACGACAGTAAAGGGCATATTTGTAGGCTACATCAAGACAGCCAAGGCATACAGGGTGTATGTGCCAACACTTAGGAGGATAGTGATCAGGCGTGATGTCAGGTTTGAGGAGGGTAACGCTCTCAGGAAGTCTTTGGAGCGTGAGTAGACAACAATAGCGGATGAGGAGAAACAAGCTCCCAAGCAGGAGTCTCAGCCAACCCCTCAAACACCTACTTAGCCAGCAGTGAGACATGCCGAGTAACATGATGAGGAAAAGATTAAGGAGGAGAGAGAGGAGAGAGAGGAGTGAGCGGAGCCCACATAGTCAGTGACTCCCAGTTCAGGGAGAAGAAGAGCCAAGTGGGAAGATCAGTTGATCAGAGAGGCAAGAGAGAGTTGAGCTTCCCACCTCTACATTCAAATAGAGAAAACCTCCATAGAGGTATACTGGTTGTTTGGCATTTATGACTGAGTTGATAGACTCAGAGCCTTCTTCTTATAAGGAGGCAACTCCCTAGCAGTTTTGGCGAGATGCCATGGCAGACGAGTATTCCTTTATCATGCAGAATGATGTGTGGGAGATAGTGCCCAGACCAGAGGGAAAATCTGTGGTTGGCTCACGTTGGGTATATAAAATCAAGCAAGGGGATGATGGGAGTGTGGAGAAGTGCAAGGCTAGATTCGTGGCTAAGGGGTTCTCACAGGTCGAGGGGGTCGACTATAATGAGACATTTTCACCTGTTGTGCGGTATTCCTCTGTCAGAGTTATATTGGCTATCTCAGCACAGATGGGGTGGAAATTCCACTAGATGGACATTAAGATCCCTTTTTCTTAACAGAGTGGTTGAGGAGTAGATTTATGTGGAGTACCTGGGGGGTTTGAGACCTTCAACAGAGACACGCATGCATGCAGGCTGAAGAAAGATCTTTAAGGGCTCAATGAGGCACCGAGGGCTTGGTACGCCCACATTGATAACTACCTTCTCAGATTGGGCTTTACCAAGAGTGAGGCGGATCCAAACCTCTACTACATAGTGGTTGAGGGGCAACCTCTCATTCTTGTGTTCTATGTAGACGACTTGATATTGATAGGAGTAGATAGCTTGATTCATGATTACAAGGAGGACCTTGCATGTGAGTTTGGGATGAAGGATTTAGGGTCGATGCACTATTTCCTTGGATTGGAGGTTTGGTAGGGTGATGGTGAGACCTTCTTGGGACATGGAAGATATGCAGAGCAAATTCTCAGGAGATTTCACATGCAGGATTGCAGGGCCATGGCCACTCCTCTAGTCACCAACTGGAAGAAGGTGGACTCTAACAGAATCGAGAGGGTCGATGCTACTTTATACAGGCAACTCATAGGGTCGTTGATGTATCTCACTAACACACGACCCGACATATATTTTGCAGTTAACCAGATGAGCCAGTTCATGGTAGAGCCCACCAGGCTACATTGGGTTGCTGCTAAGCATGTGTTACCATATCTCTGGGGTACAACAGATTATGGTTTATGGTACAGACAAGTTGATGGTGTGAGGCTTCATCGATTCACCAATGCTGATTGGGCAGGGAATTCCATTGATCGCAAAAGCAACTCACGGTGTGATTTCAATATTGGGTCAGCAATTGTTTCCTGGTTCAGCAAGAAGCAAAGATCCATTGCACTGAGCTCAACTGAGGCCGAGTATATGGCGACCTGCTTGGCTGCTTGTGAGGCTATTTGGTTGAGGAAGCTACTTGTGGGACTTTTTGGTCAGGGATCGGAGCCCACAGTCATACATTGTGACAATCAGAGTTGCATTAAGCTCTCTAAAAATTCAGTGTTTCATGATCGCTCCAAACACATCGAGATCAGGTACCATCACATCAGAGACAGTGTTCAGCGGGGAAAGATAAAACTCCAGTACTTACCAATAGGAGAGCATACAACAGATAATTTGACCAAGGCATTGCTAAGGTCATACTTTGTCTACTTTAGAGATAAACTTAGTTTAGTGCAAAAGACATTCCTTTCTAAGAGGGAGTGCTAGAATTGGAGTTAGAGAGGAAAGGGTTCGCTAGATTTGGAGGTGCACCAAATCTGGGAGGGGGACCCACCAAGAAGGGGCCCAATTTAATTTTTGTTTTCTACACTTAGATGACTTAGGAAAAAATATTTTTTCCTATAGTCATAAGGCATACGATCTGAGCCCTCCATTCAGATCTAATCTCAGCCATTGAGATGGGTGGTGGGCCCAGATTGAATTGCCAAGGAAGAAATAGGGTTTTGGGGCCTCATTGCACACAAGTCGACTTGGTGAAAAAGCAGCTACAACAATGAGAGCAGGTTCAACTACAGAGCAAGCTTCAACAAGAGGAGAAGGGGCCATACGACCCCCATTTCTGCTCAACCAACTTACCTCCAACACCTAGCAAGTAACTAGCCTGATCTGGGCCATACTAGTAGGTTGTACAACCCGTACGATGCGCCCAACAACTAGGTTGTGTGGCCTGGGCCGTAAATGCCGTACGACGCACCAACAACCAGACCGTGAGCAGGGTGAGGGGGAGTGAGCACTGTGAATGTGTTGAAGGGAGAGATTTTGCCTTAGATAAGTTTTCTGAACAACAATTGTAAAATTTCTGAGATTGCCCTTTCCTGAAATAATAAGAAATCACTAAGTAGAAGACCGATTTTCCCAGTTGAGTTTTTCCGGGGTCATTTGACCAAAAACTCACTAAGTATTTTTTGTGTGAATGCTTGTGTCTTTATGTGTTTACTTCTGCTGCATTTAGAGTGTTAAGAAAATCAACATGTTCAAATTTTTGTATTAAGAAGTTTAGTTTTTCTTTTTATTTATTTAAATCTGTAACTAGGTTATGATTTTGAAAGAAATTTAACAAGCAACTACAACAAACGAGGAGTTCAATGCTCAGTTTGAGAGGGAGTGTGCTTTTATAGTTTGTTGTGCATCAGTTGAGACACCATCCAACATCTGGTATATAGATAGTGGAAGTTCAAGCCATATGACGGGTGTGAGAGAGCACTTCACTGATCTCAGAGATCTTGAGATCAAGATGGAGATTGCACTTGGAGATGATACCATTGTCAGGGTTGCTGGGCATGGCACAATGACATTTCAGAGGGATACTATGTCATCCATATCATTCAGGGATGTGTTGTTTGTCCCTGGGATGAAGAAGAATTTTATCTCAATTTCCACCGTATAGGATGGGGATCTGGAGCTGTCCTTCAGAGGGACAGAGGTCCTCATACACCTAAATGGTCCAATATCACATGTGGGAAGGTGATTGGAGTGAGGGATGAAAAACTGTATAGATTGTTTTTTCAGCCACTGCATGCCTTGGCAGCGAGTAGCAACAACAACAGTCAGTTGTGTGAGCTATGGCATCGAAGGATGGCTCATCTACATCATGGGGCTCTGGGAGTGCTGAGAGAGATTGTGATAGGAGTGTCACAGTTCAACATAGAGCATTAGGATGTGTGTAGAGGGTGTGCACTTGGTAAGTTTACCAAGGTTGTCTTTCCCAATAGTGATAACAGATCGACTAGGATACTAGAATTGATACACATTGTGTGTGGGCATATGTCACGAGTGTCCTTGAGTGGTTGTGAGTATTATCTCACTTTCATAGATGACCACTCCATGAAGACTTGGATCTATTTCCTGAAGGCCAAGAGTGAGGTCTGTTAAGGTTTAAGCTATTATTAGAGTTCTTTGCATTTCAATAGAAAACAATAGCATAAGATAGGATCACTGAGAAATACACAATCACAAGAGACAGATCATTTATCTTGGGAAACCCGCAAGGGGAGGAACACCCAGCAAAAACTTCCTTATTATAGATAGCCAATACAATGCCAAGAGATAACTCAAACAAATACAGAAAGTCCTCTCCCAAGAATGCGTCTCTGTCTCTCTCTCTCTCTCTCTCTCTCTCTCTCTCTCTCTCTTCTCCAACTGCAACTCCGAAACTTGTCTATCAATGAACAAGTGAGTGTGTGTCTAAGTGAGGCACTAGCCTCCTTATTTATACAATTCTGGCACGTGTGGAAGTGTCTCTTCATTGACAGGGCCGACTTCTCAATCTTGGTGGTTATAACCACCTTTAATATATTCTGGGGCCGACTTCTTATTCTGCCTATTACAATTATGTTTTGACCAATCCGGAAAAGGGGATTTGGTCTTTTACAATAGCCGACATGATCAATGGGGATTGATCTAATGAATAATTCCACAATAATAATTAGGATACACTTTGCAGTTACATTATTTCAACACTCCCCCTTAACAAGAAGGGTATTCTTCAACAGCATCAGGCGAGAGTGAGGACAACATCATCAATAGCATCAGGTGGATGAGAGGACAACATCATCAATATCANCCACAATAATAATTAGGATACACTTTGCAGTTACATTATTTCAACACTCCCCCTTAACAAGAAGGGTATTCTTCAACAGCATCAGGCGAGAGTGAGGACAACATCATCAATAGCATCAGGTGGATGAGAGGACAACATCATGAATATCATCTTGGAACACTGATTGGCGTATCTATAAATCATCGGAATTTTTTCTCATCGGCAGCATCGTCATTCTCAAAGGAATGAAATCATCATCTGCATCAATATGGATTAGTATAAAACTAATACATCATCATCACAGCACGAGGCTGGTCACATCATCACATCATGAGGCTGGCTCATCATCATAGCACGAGGCTGGCACACTATACAACAATTAAGCTGGAATCACAATATTGGACTGGCTTTACGTCACAACTATCAAGATGGAAGCACAGTACTCGTCTTGCTTTTCGTCACAGCAATCCAGTTGGAAGCACAATATTGGACTGGCTTTACGTCACAACTATCAAGCTGGAAGCACAGTACTTGTCTTGCTTTTCGTCATAGCAATCAAGTTGGAAGCACAATACTCGTCTTGCTTTTCGTCACAGCAATCAAGCTGGAAGCACAATACTCGTCTTCCTTTTCGTCACAGCTATAAAGTTGGAAGAACAATACTTGTCTTGCTTTTTGTCACAACCATAAAGCTGGAAGCACAATACTCGTCTTGCTTTTCGTCACAACTATAAAGATGAAAGCAAGGTACTAGACTGGCTTTACATCACAACAATTAAGCTGGAAGCACAATGCTAGAAATATCTCAACACAACAACTAGACTTGCTTTACGTCACAACAGTTAGGCTGGAAGCACAGTTCTAGGCACATCTCAACACAAAAACTAGACTGGCTTTACGTCACAGCGGTTAAGCTGGAAGCACAGTACTAGGCACATCTCAACACAACAACTAGATTGACTTTACGTCACAGTGGTTAAGCTGGAAGCACAGTACTAGGCACATCTCAACACAATAACTAGACTGGCTTTACATCACAGCGATTAAGCTGGAAGCACAATACTAGGCACATCTCAACACAATAACTAGACTGGCTTTACATCACAGCGATTAAGCTGGAAGCACAATACTAGGCACATCTCAACACAATAACTAGACTGGCTTTACGCCACAGTGGTTAAGCTGGAAGTAGAGTACTAGATATATCTCATCACAACACTACTCCCCCTTTCGAGGAAGGTCCTTTCGGACTATACCAAGCTTATCTCGAAAGTGCTCAAACTTTACACGAGATAGAGGCTTGGTCAACACATCGACAACCTGTTCATCCATGCTAACGTACTGGAGCTTTATGGCTCCTCTCTGCACCATGTCACGGATGTAATGATATCGGATCTCTATGTGCTTTCACTTGTCATGGAATACATGATTCTCTGTCATCTTTATGCGGCTCTGGTTGTCACATAGGATCGTGGTTGCTTCCATCTCTAGGTCAAATAGACCAGTCAATAACTTAGGAATCCATATAGCTTCGTAGCTGGCAGAACACGCAACAATGTATTCTGCTTCCGCTGTACTGAGAGCAATGCTGGATTGCTTCCTACTCTGCCATGAGATCATGGCTGATCCCAAACTAAAACAACATCCTGAAGTGCTCTTCCTGTCAGAGACACTTCCAGCCCAATCTGAATCAGTATATCCACTCATTGTGAAATCATGATCTCCATCATAGCTGAGACCACAATCTAATGTACCTTTAAGGTACCTCATCACATGTTTTGCAACAACTAGGTGAACATGTCTGGGTTCTACTAGAAACTGACTCAAAGTGTTCACGGCAATACAAATATTTGGTTTGGTGTTCGTCAGGTACATCAATGATCCAATGATCTGTCTATACAGCGTGGCATCAATCAATTCTGACAAAGTGTCAACAAATAGCTTCAGCTTCGCTTCCATGGGTGTATTCATGGACTTGCACTCCAACATGTCGAATCTCTTCAGGATTTTGACTGCATACTTCCCTTGGTTAAGGAAGATTCTCTCTGGGCTTTGCCATACCTCAAGGCCTAAGAAATAATGCATTAGGCCAAGGTCTTTCATCTCAAATTCTGAGGCAAGCTTCTTCTTACATTCGGTGATAAGCTTTTCTTCTCCAGTTAAGATTACGTCATCCACATACAACAACAATATCACCGACTCATCGTTCATAACCTTGAAGTAGAGGTTAGAATCTGCTTTACTCTTGGTAAAGCCCAAGCTCGTCAGAAAACCATCTATCCTGCCATACCAAGCTCTAAGAGCTTGCTTCAATCCGTACATAGCCTTCTTCAGCTTGCAGACATGAGACTTCCTGTCTTCAACTTCAAATCCTTGAGGTTGCTCTATATACACTTCTTCTTCGATGACACCATTTAGGAAGGCTGTCTTTACGTCCATCTGGTGTAACTTCCACTTCATCTTAGCTGCAAGGGCTATGATGGTTCTGATCGAAGTGTATCTGGTGACATGAGCGAATGTCTCTTCATAGTCAATGCCTTCCTTTTGAGAAAAAGCCACGAGCGACAAATCTTGCTTTATGTTTCTCAATACTTCCATCAACAGTATGTTTTATTTTGAAGAGCCATTTGGAAGATACCACATCCTTACTCTTCGGTCTTGGAACTATTTCCCATACATCATTCTTTATTATGGATTGGTATTCCTCTGTCATGGCGTCTGCCCATTCTCTCTTCTGAATGGCTTCTTCAAAGCAGGTAAGCTCCTTCTCTAGGAGATCACACATCAAAGCCGTATAAATGGAGAATGGATTTGGTCTCTTCACTTGTCTCGTGGTTCCTTCAGGAACACCATACTTCTCTCCATCTTGAATAAGCTCTCTTGCCCAAGCTGGCTTTCTCTTATGGGAGATTGCCATCTGAGGAGGTTCTTGAAATTCTACTATGTCATGATCTTCTAGAGTTTCTTCGTTAGGGGAAGTTACGAATTTCGTCACTGGTTCTGCAGCTCTGGGAACCTCCCTCACTGATTCTGCAACTCTAGGGATTACGGGTTCCTCTTCATATACTTCTTGAAGCTGGCATCTTCTCGATTTCTTGAGCGCTGCATCTTCATCAAAGGTCACATCCCTGTTGATCTCAATGTGATGGTGACCTGGTATATAAATCCTGAAGGCCTTGGAGACCTCACAGTATCCCACAAATATTCCCTTCTTTCCTGAGGGTTCCAGCTTGTTTCTCTTCTCTTTC
>JASDQU010947978.1:16642-28713 GCA_032191745.1 Picea mariana
TCTTCAGCTTGCAGACATGAGACTTCCTGTCTTCAACTTCAAATCCTTGAGGTTGCTCTATATACACTTCTTCTTCGATGACACCATTTAGGAAGGCTGTCTTTACGTCCATCTGGTGTAACTTCCACTTCATCTTAGCTGCAAGGGCTATGATGGTTCTGATCGAAGTGTATCTGGTGACATGAGCGAATGTCTCTTCATAGTCAATGCCTTCCTTTTGAGAAAAAGCCACGAGCGACAAATCTTGCTTTATGTTTCTCAATACTTCCATCAACAGTATGTTTTATTTTGAAGAGCCATTTGGAAGATACCACATCCTTACTCTTCGGTCTTGGAACTATTTCCCATACATCATTCTTTATTATGGATTGGTATTCCTCTGTCATGGCGTCTGCCCATTCTCTCTTCTGAATGGCTTCTTCAAAGCAGGTAAGCTCCTTCTCTAGGAGATCACACATCAAAGCCGTATAAATGGAGAATGGATTTGGTCTCTTCACTTGTCTCGTGGTTCCTTCAGGAACACCATACTTCTCTCCATCTTGAATAAGCTCTCTTGCCCAAGCTGGCTTTCTCTTATGGGAGATTGCCATCTGAGGAGGTTCTTGAAATTCTACTATGTCATGATCTTCTAGAGTTTCTTCGTTAGGGGAAGTTACGAATTTCGTCACTGGTTCTGCAGCTCTGGGAACCTCCCTCACTGATTCTGCAACTCTAGGGATTACGGGTTCCTCTTCATATACTTCTTGAAGCTGGCATCTTCTCGATTTCTTGAGCGCTGCATCTTCATCAAAGGTCACATCCCTGTTGATCTCAATGTGATGGTGACCTGGTATATAAATCCTGAAGGCCTTGGAGACCTCACAGTATCCCACAAATATTCCCTTCTTTCCTGAGGGTTCCAGCTTGTTTCTCTTCTCTTTCGGAATATGTATAAATATTGGGCAGCCAAATATTTTGAGATGGCTTACCTCTGGTTTCTTTCTGGTGAACATCTCTTCCGGGGTCTTGAACCCAAGTGCACTATGGGACAATCGGTTTTGCACATATACGACTGTCATTGCTGCTTCTGCCCATAAGCACATTGGAAGATCTTGATCATGGATCATGGTCTTCACAGCTTCCATTATCGTTTTGTTCTTTCTTTCTGCTACACCCTTTTGTTGAGGATTATAAGGAGTGGTGAGCTCCCTCTTGATCCCAACATCTTTGCAGAAGTTCACAAACTCTTTTGAGGTGTATTCTCCTCCATTATCTGACCTAAGTATCTTGATCTTTCTTTCGGAAAGATTCTCTATCAAGGCTTTGAATTCCTTGAATTTACTGAATACTTCATCTTTTGATTTCAAAAAGTACACCCAAGTCTTACGAGAATAATCATCAATAAAAGATACATAGTATACATACCCACTGATGGAGGATGATGGCATTGGGCCACACACATCTGAATGAATGAGTTCTAGGACTCCTTCTGCTTTGCTGTCTCTCTTCAGAAAAGGGTTCTTGATGTTCTTCCCTTGTGCACATCCATTGCACAAGCCTTCATGGTCAACCTTGAGTTCTGGTAGACCTGTGACTGCTTTGCATACGTATGGTAGCGCCTTGTAGTTGATGTGGGCTAATCTTCTATGCCAAAGTTCGCATGGATTCTCAATAGCGTGGGTTATGGTAGCTTTAGAGTGACCCTTTAGCTTATACAAGCCACCTTCTTCTTTTCCAATGATGATTGCTTCTTTTAAGGTTTTTCCTTTAGTACGTTGCCTTCAACAATCTTCACTATAGCTTCCTCAAGGTTATTACCTATGGCCTGGAACAAGGTCAACAAAACATCAAGCAAGAGTAATATCCTTTTGATAATATAAAGCAATAGCACGAACAATCATCACAGTAGCTCCTTTAGAGCTATCACTTGTAACTTGTCTGAAGCAAAGATTAAAGGTAAGGAATACAATACGAAATGAGGTCAACACTCTCATAGTGTTGTGATCAAACATTCCTCCATGGCAAACTAGAACTAACACACGAGGTTTCTCCTGGGACCTGGAGCCTTGTCCTCAAGAATGAGTGCTTGCTTTTCTTCCAAGTCTCCTTCACTCAAGATGACGAGTTCTTTCTTCAACCTGTCTTCTGTACTGAGACAATACGCTATCTTGACAGAAGGTTGGGTTAGAGGATAAGCGCTATAAAGTGAGACACCCTAGCCACTCTGGGTGTGACTTGACCCTTTGATGATGGGACGTTGGACCTTTCGAGGGGACATTACACCTTTTGATGATGATACGACACCTTTTGATGAGACGTCACATCTCTTGGGGATGATATACCACTTGGAGATGAAACGCTGCACCACTTGAGGGCAACGTTTCACTTTTTGAGCCCCCTACACATCATTTGGACTGAGCTGTCCACTTTATGAGGTCATTTTATGCTACACATGTGACCTCTAGCATGCATTTATGGTGGATGATTTGGCATTTGAGCTTCTTTACTTCATCTTGGAGGCATCGTTGGGGGTCTTGGTGACCTACCCACTCTTGTATCATGTATATTTTATGTCTATTGGCCTTATCTCTAGGGTTTGTGAGAGATAAAGGCATTATTTTATGTTTTTAGGGCTTCTAATGGATAAGAAGGGTGCTTGATCTCTCATATAAATAAGAGACACTTTTCACTTGTAAATCATTGCTACTTGTGGAGATTTATCTCTACTTGTCTACTACTACTTTCTCTCTTATACAAATTGCTATGAATGGCTAGTTAGAGCGACAATTTGGAGAAGATGTCTTTTGGATGCTTTTGCTACTTCATGGATGTTCATTGCTAGGGTTTTGATGGATGAAAGGTCTCTTGAGTAAGTGGTCTCTTGTTATCTTGTGGTTTTGTTTATGAATGAATGTAAGTGTAATGGTGCTTCTAGTGATGGTTGTGCATTCTCTTGGATCTTTCTTGAACAAACCCTTCTCATCAGAACTAGAAGGTTACTATTGAAGAACCTTCCCTTGAATTATCTTTGAAGACCTAGTAATATACTAGGAGGATCTTCTAGGGTTAGTAGTGAGCAAGCCTAGATATCACCCTAGATTCACTTACATCTCTTCAAAGGAGTCCTTAATAGGCCCTAAATGCCAAAAAAAAATAGTAGGCACTCGTCTTTCTCCCAATAGCCAATCACAAAATTCTAATTTCAACTTCTTTTTATTGTTTTAGGGTTAGATTAGGGTTTTATAACAGCAATATATTCATTTTCAGCCATAAAAGACTTGGATGTTTTGATATTCTTGCATATTGTTAACTTAGTAATCATCTTTAAACCCTGATTTGTATTGCTGATTTGTTATTGCATCCTTTTAGAGCTGGATGTCTAGGGTTTTAGGGCTGTTATATGCATTTATAATTTCAGAGTTTGTTGGTTGATAAAACCCTAGTTTAATCCATCACTTAGCCCTGTTTTCATTTGGTTTATTACTTGTTCAAGGGCTAAATTTATTGCTGCTGTCATAACTTGTATTACTGCTGTAATTTATCATCTTTCTTTCAAGTTTTACAACAACCAATAGCTTTTTATTTTTTAGTAGTGTTTGGGGATCCTTTTATGCCTAAAATTGACTTGATAAACCTTCTAAATTTCCATAGATCCTCATCCATTAAAATCTGGAAATTGCACAGAGTTACCACCTTATCATTACCTTGTCTATCTTATTCCACTAGTGGTAAATTGAGTAGCTACATGGGGCCTTAGACTTGATTGTGTTTTTCTTAGGGATTTTTGAAGGCTACTAGGGAAACCTCCCTTGTGTTGGATTTACTCCTTCATTAAAACGAGGGAAGTTGTTGCCTAGGTGACAGTGGTGACCTCTTCCAATGTTCCACTAGTCATGCAACCTTGTGAAGGCTTTGCACTAAGGTGCTAGATTTTGTGGTAACAGGACCTACATGGGTAATGAGTGAGAATATATATATATATATATATATATATATATAGAGAGAGAGAGAGAGAGAGAGAGAGAGAGAGAGAGAGAGAGAGAGAGAGATTATTGTAAATTGACTTAGTATGATATATAGATGTACTTGGGTTATTTGGGAGTTCTTGTCTTAATGTACAAGGAGTTATTGTGTAACTCATCATTAACCAGGAAGACCTACTATTTACATATACATTTGACCTCATATATACCCCTATAGGGTCATAACACTGATCCTAACTTGCTCAAAAAATCCAATGGACCTGTATACATATTTGGATCCGTATCTGTTTCCATGTGACTTTATTATCCACAACCATTTGTCTGTAGATGTTGGGCCAAACGTGGATGTGAATTATTAAGGTGTTCCAAATGGTAGAGTCAATGTCCTTGTAGATATTTCGAGAATTCAAGCTTCAATGCAAATTCAGAAATTTCACCTCATTCCTAGAGGTTTCCTGGATCTAGTCCCGGTGAATTTACAGCCTTGGGGCTGATCTGAAATATAATAAAACAACAGCAACAACAGACAATATTTCACTTCTTAACAACCCCAATCCACTAGGCAATAAAAGAGAAAGGATACCAAACTTATGCCACAAGTTTCAGCCCTCTAGGGCAATCTTATTATGCATAAACGAGATCTGAAATCATTTTATGACAGCAAAAATTACAACAGCAAATTMTGTCGTATTGTTTTCAATATCAGTGTTAAACCCTTAGCAATTTCAGTCTTAACTTATGTCAAATCAGCAAAACATAAAARTGCTGGAAATTACTGAACCATGAAGACAATGATAGCTAGAAATCAGATCTATAATAAGAGACTTTTGGACAGCTGAAAATTTCACACACACACACACAYAAGAGATGAAGTTCAAGTACATACTTCAGCTTATCACAAGCTAGTACAATCCTCCAAGCTCTCCAAATCCCTGGGTAGGGAAAACCAAGAAAAAAAACCTAGCTCTACCAAAGATACTCCAACACACTAGCAAGTCCTCCTTGATCTTATCCAAGGCATCTCCTTTTCTCTACCTCGTCAACAAGTACAACTTAGGGTTTTATTCACAAACCCTAACTATAATGTCTCCTTAGGGATGAAATCCTAACTTTAGACTCCAAGAATTCCCAAGAAACCCTAGTGCCTCAAGACAAGAGAGATAAAGTACAAAGAAGAATGATCAAGAGAGAGAGAGAGAGAGTGAGACTAGCGCTCCTCCTCCTACATCTCTAAACCCTAGATATATGAGATGTAAGCTCTTTAAGCACGAATGATGAGAATGACTGTTTCCTTCCTCTATTTATATGAGAGGTGAAGGGAGGTCTACAAGTCAAGTGGACCTAGTCCACTACAAGCAACCTACAAAATGCAAGTAGGTCCATACATGTGAAATACTCTGACACATGTTAAGCTCCAAGGTGATGACGATCCACAAGCAAGGGTCCATGGCAAGGGCACTCCTCATCCAAGGTCCAATGCACCTCCAAATGCTCCCATGCTCCAACGCCTCTCCAAGTTAATGTGCCATCTTCAGGTCCACCCACCTAGAAGTCCACTCCCTCAACCCAGGCATCCTCAAGTCAAGTGCAAGTCTCCATGTAAGTATGCAAGCAACCCCTTGCAATTCCATGCTGTGTCGGGTTCAGTGCAATTCGCTGAAATGCCAAATGCTCCTCCTCCAATGCAAGGCGTCCTCCAAGCAAGCAACCTCCCTCCATGTGCTGGTTACATGAAGAAGTCATAAGTCTCCATAGGTCTCCAACGCTCCATGGAAGAATGTCAATCAAACATCCATATGAGGTCAAGCAATCACTTAGGAAATCACCTCCAATGTGCAAATCTATTGTGGAACAATCCAAGGGCTAATCATACACCATGCACCCCACATCTCATGAAGCACCCCCAAACATGGTGTAAACACTTTTGCAGTAACCCTGAAAACTAACAGTCCTAATATCTATTATTATCTGTGACAACTGGAAACAGAACATATAAGCCTATGGATTTTATTTTACATTTTATGTCCATGGAGTGCTGGCAATGTTACAAGGCAANATGGTGTAAACACTTTTGCAGTAACCCTGAAAACTAACAGTCCTAATATCTATTATTATCTGTGACAACTGGAAACAGAACATACAAGCCTATGGATTTTATTTTACATTTTATGTCCATGGAGTGCTGGCAATGTTACAAGGCAAATGGTAAATGCACAAAATAGAGACATGGCATATTGCACAACTGCTGAATGTTACTTATTTGTTATCACCTCCTTTAGTATGTTTAAGTATATTGATTTTAACATCTGTTACAAAGTCTGTTCCAATTTTTTTTCTAATATTACAGGTATGACATCTTACAATTTACATTGCTTTGTCTTCTGATGAATTGATACTTAATATATCCTGGTATGTTTCCAGGAAGCACTTGAGAAGGCTTACAGCTGGCAATATATGAATTGCCTTGAACTTTGGGTTAAATTTCTTTGTGCCAATGCCAGCAATGTTGACTTCCAGCCTCTTTCATATCCAATGGCTCAGATTGTTATCGGAGTTACTCGTTTGGTGCATGCTGCATGTTATGCCCCTTTGAGGCTGCGATGTACCAAAATGTTAAACACACTTGCATCTGCTAGAGGAATTTTTATTCCTGTGGCTTCTTTACTTTTTGATATGCTAGAGTGTAAGGAACTGGGCAGGACACCTACTGGAGGATATGGGAAAACTTTTGACTTTTCAACAGCATTGAAGGTTGACAAACCACCCAGATAATTTTTTCTCTTTGTTTTCTTCCAAGTCTTGTCTTTTGACAATCTTCAGGCAAAACACTTTTGTATGTTTGTTTCAAGGGAAGTGACTGGTTGTTACTGGAACAGGTACCAAAAGTCTTTTTGAGAACTCGTGCCTTCCAAGAGGAGTGTGTGTATTCTGTGCTTCATCACCTCGCTGAACACTTGGTGCAATGGAGCTATCATATAGCTTTCCCCGAGTTAGCATTTAACATCCTTGTTCGTTTACGGCGTTTCCATGAAAGAACCAACATTGATAGATTTCGGCGACAAGTAAAGCAACTCATGGATCAGGTATTCTGCTGATAAGAGTAGGAAATGTAAAGGTAGCTTAATTTGGCTGAAATACACTCTTAATAAAAGCTTTTAAGACTTAAATGCTATATGTGGAGGATCCCATTATTATGGAAGCATTTGTTTTAATTTGGGGGAATGCATTTCATCAAATGCATCTTCATCTGGTGAAGGTTTCTAATAGTAAAACATTTTCTTTGGTAAAAGAATGGATTAAAATTTTTGTTTTAAAATAATAAGTCAATTTGAACCAGAATAATAACACATTTTAATTATCGATGATACCTAGTTCAGAGTGTTCATCTTCTTAGGATGTTTTGTTTTTACAGAGTTTCATGGTAAATATGCCTTTAGTTTCTTTCTAAAAAGTAACTGTTACTGAAACTCCTTGATCTCCTTTAACAAAGGGGGATCGGTTTGGTGTTATTTAGTGACAGTGGTGATGGTGAAATCCTAATATCAATTTATTTCTTTTGAAAAATATGCCTTATAGCATGCATATATTTTCAAAAGAGAAAACAAAAGCAGAGGGGTATATACATATTATATGCTCTTCCTCAGCGCTACTAGAGAAGAAAAGAAATCAGAATACACTGGCGCATCTAGTTCTTTAGCATCCTAAATCAGAAGAAAACCTTTATATTTTCAATCCATATACTAATTGTACAGGCCCTCGGTCTCTATCATCTGGAGATTTGGTTTGTCATGATTCATCGTAAATTGTATATTCTGATTTGTGGCCTGACCTATATGTCCCACTGTTACCATCCTTATACACACCTACAAACGTGGAGAAGTCTCCAACCCACTTGGACTGTACTTGGATTCACAAGCCTAAGTCCAGACCCACTGTCACCACGATCCAGACTTCTTCCGTTTAGACTCACTCCTAGGGATGCCAAGGGGGGTAGACCCTATTTAACTGGGAAATAGGTGCAGTTTCTGGATGACTATCTAAAACACCACTTTCAGATTTTTTCAATTTTACGAAGCAGGAAAGTGACAGACACTATTTATTTATATATATAGCTTTTAAATATTTATAAACATTAGAATAGAGTTTATGGTGCTTTTCTTAGACAGCATATCTAAACTTGTCTTTGTACTGCTTGTTCCTATTCATTATTCATTCCCGTAGTTTCTTATAATCGTATGAATTATATGGCATCTTAATTTATGAGATTCTATGAATTCTGTTTTACCATCCTGAGCTATCATTTTTGTTACTTTCCAAATGTTTCTTGCCTCGAAAAGCTCTGAAGACCATATAAGGGCAAACATTTATATCTCGTAGCATTGTGAGTTAGTCCAGCTTATCTGCAGCTATGCATTTGTATATGTGGAAAGCTTGTTCAGCGACCAATTTCACATGGTGGAGACAGAACCACCAGACAAAGATATGGTCTGCTCAATTGATCTAAGACCAACTCTTGGCCCTTTTTATTTCTGGCTTGTCATTTTACTTTTATCTTATCATGGATGTTTGTGTTTTACGGTGTTTGTAGATGTTCCCATTTTTCACAGGATCATTAAGATAGAACCAAACTGACATAGAATTCTGTATGTTTGAGATATATAATGATGAAATATTCAGTGGGTGTGGCTTTCATTGAAGGAAATTCCTTATATTTTATATGTTGCCTGTGCACCAAAACTTAAAAGGTATCTCTTATATGACGTTGAACCAGGGTTTCTTGATTCAAAGTACTTCCCATTTTATAGTAGAAAGAGAGGTCATCTTGCTTCTTGCGACATGTATAATCTCTTTCCACATTAATACTCTCTCCTTCCTTTGTATCAATGTTTTTTGAAAGTTTTTCGTGGTCACAGGTTGAATGCAATGTTGCATATGTGAATAAAAAACGAGAGGACATATCGTTCTCTCCCAAGGATCGTGCGGCTGTATCTTCATTTCTTCAGGTCTGGTTTACTTACTGTAGTATATTTCTTGCTTCAAAATAAATTTAAACAATCGATTCAAATTTGATGTCAGTGGATATTGGCAGGCTGAGAAAGTATCTGGAATGAGTCCCCTCTCGAAATATTACCTAAGTCTTCAACAAAAAGCAGAACAAAAGAGGACTAGTCTTCAAAACTCCAGGTTATTCTTACTCTTTGTTAGATATTTTATTATGATGCCTATAAAGATTATCATGTGAATCCTTTATAAATAATCTCCTTTCCACAGCGTGTTTGTTCAGGAGGTGAAAAGCACAAGCTTGATAAATAATACAGCTGTATCTCATGAGGATTATGGCAAAGACATAAGAGAGGGGCAGGAAGTCTTTAACAAGAATTTGTCACCTGAGAAATCAAATGGGTAGGTATCCTTTTGTCTTGTATAAAACGTGATACCATGCTTATTCTGATTTTGTAATTCCATGTGTTATTTCTGAATACCCATTTTTGAACTTTCTTACAGAGATGCTGCTTCGAAATCAAAAAAGCAAAAAATGTCCCAGACACTAACCATTGCTGCTTTTGAAGAAGATGATATTGTTGAACCTCATGGCTCTTCTTCAGAGGAAAATAACGATGATCTAGATAATAACGAAGAACAAGATGCAACAGGTCATCTCTCTATAGAAAAACAAGAGAGTCAGAATACTAATAGAAATAAAAAGGCCAAGTTCCCAAAAGCAGCTATGCCACTTACAAAATTTAAAATATCTGGAAAGAACAGGCAATCAAAAAAGAAACACATTAAATCTGGATAAAGTGAATTTCACTTCAACTCTGCCAGATCAGTAACCATATTTATCTTATCCCAAGTACTTCAATTGGCATCTAGAGGACCAAGGAGATTTTATGAGGTTCCAACTGATCCTTAATAATAGAGTCCACAGGATGATGCAAAAATGGTAATTAGGAGGAAGTAAGCATTATCTAGAAATGTTCATTTGTCCATGGGAAATATCAGCGCATTTGTCCATGGGAAATATCAGCTCGTAAAATCCTCAAGTATCAGATGCTGTGACAAAGCAACTTTCTTACTGCAAACTTTGACCATGAAAAATTGTTCAAGGCAGAGAGATGGAATCTATAATCTGTATGGGATGGCAAATAAGTATTATTGAGAATCCCAGTCTCTCTTTCCTCCATTTCTGTTTGAAATGGCCTGTAAAGTCTTACTGTCAGAAGTATGTGTCCGCAGAAACTATAAATATAACATGTTTGTACTTTATGCAGGGGGTTAGATTTTTATGATTATGTTGATGTCTATAATCTTTGGAAGATCTATTTTTCCATGATTTTGACCACAACCTTTCCATGCATGTTACCTCCCAACCCCATCACAAATTATGAACATTAAGCTTCCCAATATTTTTGCTTGACAGGAAAATTATTTTGTTACTTTCTAATTTAATTTGACTTATATATTGATGTCCCTTGGTGGCCTACAGATAGCCAATGGGACTGGGAGAAGGTATATGGATAGGGTATGCAATATATACTTGTCCCAAAAATTTGATCTCCATCCAATGTATGAAAATTCAATGCATGAAATATTAGAGAATGAAATTGTCATTAAACACATTTTGTTCAATTTGTTGGTTGTCTTGCAAGTTGTGGGACTGATCCTAGTAGGCTGCTGGATAACATATTTTCCCACTATAATTTTACAAACAAATGCACCCATGCTCATGCACTACTAGCTGAACGTCCTCCAGATTACAATTTTTTGTCCTGACCTGTTTACCTATGGGCAGGAAAACATCAACTGTAAATATTTCTAATGGATTGAATTTCCTTGCAGTGGGTAGCTTGTCTCATGGATGATGATTATACTTTCATGTTTATTGAAATGAACCGTCTTTTGGGGATACATAAAATGGCTTTCAATCAATAGAAAATCCTTAATTATAGACTGGTTGGAAAACACCTTTTTGAGGGAAGATGACATTTCATCATATACATGAAAGTCAACATCAGAGATGTTGTCTATTACAGCATTGTTTAATTACCTCAGGGCTATGCAATTTCTTTTTATACTGTGTTGCACAAGTTTCTGGAACTCAAGATGGGTGTCCAGTGTGGGGTGAAGCTTTGCCTGAATTTGCAGGAAACATTAGGTTGGGAGTGGTGATATTGTGTACTAAAACATATAAAAAATGAAAAAAACAAAAAAAAAATAGGAACCTGAAAAAAATTTAAATTGTACAACTTGGGATTTGCAAGGAATAAGGTTATTAGCCCATTTTTTTATCCATCGTGAATAGTGACATTTTTCATTAATTGGGCCAATCTAAAGTTCAACAAGTATGCAAACTTACAAAGTATTGTGTCATTATTTTGGATATTCTGCATGTCTATAAAGTAGTCATTGTGGGTTGAGATAAAATGACGAGTAGTATCATTGGGAATACACAGATTGGAATGCATCTTCATGTGCATAGAACTGATTATCATTGACTGCCAATCAGTGAAGTGGTAAGTTGAAATCCCAGACAAGACATGTGAAAATGATATTCATTACAATATTATATTAAGAAATCTGAAAATGGTAAGTTGAACTCTCTGTGGGTTCTTCAGCGAAAGCTGTCATATAGATTAATCTTCCAGCCATCCACGTTTCCTGCTTGAACTAATCAACCATTTCATTGAATAGAACAAAAACAGAAATGTCAAAAGCATTTGTTACAGAGAAAAATTGCAAATATATGAGAAACAACTAAATAGAAAGACCATAAACTATTTTTTGATGGCTTATCTTTGAATTCAAACTTCTAGGTCATTTTGAAAAGCTCTAAAATGGGGCAAACCCAATAATTCGCCTTGATCTCGAGAATAAATCAGATCAAATGTTGAACATTTGCTTTGAGAAAAGTCTCCAGTTTGTTATTGACAATGTTAAGACAAGTGAGAAGAAAATTATGGCATTTTTTATAGGTTTTTGAGCCCCTTGTGGCAAGGGGCACACATAAGCTTCCTGCCTACTGAGGATCTTTTGAAGGCTCCTGGACATGTGGCATGTGATGGAAACGACATTAGGAGTGGCCACCACCAATGGGAACACTCTTGAGAA
>JASDQU010947979.1:11986-31559 GCA_032191745.1 Picea mariana
GAAATGTAATCAGCAACATCTTATGTCATTCTTGGCCAAAAGAATTGGCTTCTTACTGTTGTAATTGTTTTCTGGTAATCGGGATGTCCTGCATATGGAACATTATGCATTTGTTTTATTACCAAATTCCTAAGTTCTTTGAAACTAGGAACATAGATTCTATTTTTATGCATAAATAATACATCTTCCTTCATCTCATATTCTTTACAAAAAAATGTACATTTTCTTGTTGTAAGCTTTCTTTTACGTGTAGGTAATGTTGATCTATAACAACAACATCTAAAAAATTTCTCTTTAAATATGACTGATGCATACTAACAGTTGTAGCATGCATGAGATGTACTCTTCTACTAAGTGCATCAACAAATTTATTTTCTTTTCCTTTGATATGCTTGATGTCAAAATTATATTCACTTAAAAATTTCAGCCATCTCATTTGTCTGGCATTCAAAGTTGGTTGTTCAAAAATATATCTCAGACCACTATGGTCTGTTCTTAATTCAAATCTCTTCCCCATGAGATAATGCCTCCACATATTCGATACGTGAACAATGGCAGCAAGTTCCAAGTCATGTGTGGCATAGTTCCTCTCATGTTATTTAATCTTTATGGACTCATAACCAATGACATGCCCATTTTGAGTGAGGACTTCACCAAGTCCTTCCTTGCATGCATCTGTACATACCAAAAAACTTTCATTTTGGTCAACAATATTTAAAACAGGTGCACTGGTATGTAATTCTTTCAACAAATTAAATTTCTCCTCACACTCAAATATCCATTCAAATTTAATTCCCCTATTTTGAAAAGAAGTGATGGCATGAGAAATCTTATAGAACCCTGTTATAAATCTTATGTAGTAACCAGTTAACCCCATAAAAGATCTGACTTCTGAAACATTCTCAGATGTTGGCCATCCTCTAATGGTTTCAATCTTATTTGAATCCACTGTTATACCTTGTTTTGAAATAATGTGTCCCAAGTAATGGATTTTTTCCTTATAAAAAGAATACTTACTAAGCTTGGCATACAACTGGTGTTCCCTCAGTACTTGCAATACCAATCTTAGGTGATGTCCATGCTCTTCCTCTAACTTAGAATAGAAAAGTATGTCGTCCAGGAATACTATGAAAAACTTATCCAAATAATTTCTAAATATATCATTCATTAAGCACAAAAAGACAATCGGTGCATTGGAAAGTCCAAATGGCACCACTACAAATTCATAATGCCCATACCTGGTTCTAAAGGTTTCCTTATTGATGTCTTTTTCCTTGATTCTTACCTGATGGTACCCTGATCTCAAGTCTATCTTTGAAAATATTTTTTCTCCTCTTAGTTGATCAAAGAGGTCATCAATTCTAGGTAGAGGGTACTTGTTCTTTACAGTGGATTTATTCAGCTGTCGAAAGTCAATACACAGCCTCAAAGTTCCATCCTTCTTTTTGACAAAGAGTACTAGTGCTCCCCAAGGTGAAACACTTGGACTTATGTACCCTTTCTTCAAAAATTCTTACAACTACATTTGTAATTCTTTTAATTATGGTGTATTGATTCTGTAAGTTGTTTTTGACATCAAGGCATCCCCTGGCACTAAATCAATAGAGAAATATATCTTCCTCTTTGGTGGAAACCCTGGTATTTCTTGGAATACATCTTCAAATTCTTGTAGTACTGAAAATACTTCAAGGCTTGGCCCCTTTGTATTTTCTGGTTCCTCCACATGGGTTGCATACAATTGACATTCTTTTATGAAACATCTCTTCAGCTGTAAGGATGAAATCTCCCTTATAGAGATGGGTCTTTGAACTCCTTTCACAGTGCTTCGTTTTCCTTCTTCATCAAGACATGTAAATGTCTTGTTATGACAATCTATGACAGCATAATGTGTGTCCAACCAATCTATTCCAATTAGAATATCATAAACACCAATGGTATAATATTTAGATCAGCATTAGTATTCACACCATTAAAACTTATGGAACAACCTATGACCATATCATGGATTCTCCTTTTGGTTCTAGTGGATAGTTGAACCAAACTTTATTTTCCAAGCTTACTTTTATCCAAATGTAATTTATCCACTATTTTAGGATCAATGTAACAATGACTTGCTCCTGAATCAATTAAAAGAGAAATAGGTTGATTAATCATCTTACCTTCCACCTTGATCATATTGGATTGGTACTCTGCTTGTCGATCATCTAAGGCTGCATAAATTCTTCCATGTCTTCTATTGTTGTAGCCTCTTGGATGTTGTGCATGGTCTTCACTTTCTCCTTTATGTGAGGGAAATCCTTGTATAGGTGATCTTCTTTGCATCCCCAACATTGGATTGGTGGTCTTCCCTTTTTTCCCAAGGAGTCTTCTCTCTTGGATTCATCCTTGGAATACTGATCTTGATGATTTTTATTTGGGCTATCTCTATTGAAAGGAGGTTTGAATCCCTTCCTCCTCTGATCAAGTTTCTCCTTCTTCTTATCCTTCCAAGATTTTTGCATGGATTCTCCACCCTTTCCTTTCTCATACAGGTACTTATCCTTCCTAATGATCTCAATCAAAGTCATAAGCTCATTATATTGAATGTTCTCTTAATAAAAGGATGGCAGTCCACTCAAAAACCTATGTACTTTCACCTTCTCATATTTTATACACCCCACATACTTTAGCATCCCCATGAACTTCTTTTCATACCCTACCATGGTCATGCTTCCCAGCCTGAGTTCAAAGAAATATTGCATTTTATTGTCATAGAACTTATTTGAAAGATACTCCTTCTAAAAATATTTCTTGGCCTGCTTCCAAGTGATCCTACTCTCATTAATGTGCTCAAATTTCTTCAGTTGATCCCACCACATAGCATCTTTCCCATGTAAATCGTATGTGGTAATTGTGGCTTCTAGGTTTGATGAGTAGTTATGCAATCGAAAATACCTCATGATTCCAATAAACCATGCCTCAACATCATCTAACCTCCCTCCTTCACCATCAAAGGATGGTGGCTTAAGCTTCCTCGTCTCTCCTTGCAAACTGTCCAATTCATGTCTCCTTCTTTGGTGCCTAATAGGAGAAACCTTTGGACTACTTATGGAATCTTCATATGCATAAAATTTCTTTGATTAGTAGGGGGTGAGTGATTTATATGAGTTCTACTATAACTTCTTGAATAACCATCTCTTTTGCAGTTATCTCTCCTTTCATGACATCTTCCCTCTTCCTCATGTTTTAAGTTTGATCCATTCTTTGTTTTCCTCTGCAAATGATTTAAGATTTGCATCACTTGAGAATTTATCTGATTTTGTTCTCTCATCAGTCTCTCATTATCTGCTTTGTAACTCCGCACTTCTATTTTCAGTATTCTCATAGTCTCTATCAATGTTTCTTTCTCCCCTCTTTCTTTGTGTATGTTGGATTCTGTCTCTGCAATACCAACACTGATATTTTGACCTTTGAACTCTTTCTCATGGTTGGAATCTCCCTCTCCCTCTTCCATTTCTTGAATATGCATTCTTAAACTGAATTGATGTGTTTATACCCCCTAATTCTGCAAAATTTTCAAGCAACCATTTTGTTATAATTACGCATATTATAAGAAAAAAAAATCCAAACAATGCTACAGGTCCTTTTTCTTCTCAATTCATGAAGAAATGTATTATCATTCTCCATATTATATCAATTCCATGTTATCCTTTAGCTCGTACATATTTTGAATTCTTCATAGGTTCTTCCTTCAAACCACTTTCCATGTGACCATGGCTCGAAACCATGGGCTTATCCACTCTTTAGCACCTCCCTCTGTATTCTTCTACACAAGATCTTATCTGTAAATAATGGTTGAGGTCTTGGTCACTTCTAGGCCCTCCGTGCCTCTAATTAACCCCTTTACCTTATCATGAGATCGATGATGGAACCAAGTCCTCTGGACTTCATCCTTCGACTATTCTCCCTTTTCAATATTTGATTCCTCCTGAAGTTAAACTTCATTGAAGCAATTCCAATAACTTTACTAGCAGAATGGACGATCGAGATTTGATCTCACGTCGACTAGATGATCATGCCCCATCTAGAGGCTTCAACAAGATCAATGGTCGTGACTTAAGTAGGCACTAGGATGGATGATCCTTAATCAATTTGGTACTTTGGAACTCCGAGACTCTAGAACATTACAACTCCCCTGGAGTGATATTCATTGAAGTACTTATGCCATCCTTCCACTACTAGATCTAATGGTTAAGAAAGGTCCCAAAGGGATCTTAGATCAATGGTCTACATGAATTCACGACTTTGGTCTTCAACACTTTCAGTGGTAGATATGTTGGACACCCCCGGAGGCCATACTCCCAGAGATGACATGGCATGTTGATGACACCTATGGTGACGTGGACCTATAGCATGTGTGCCATGTGTCACACAAAAAAATAGGTTGGAGTCCAAAATTTAATGAATCTAGGTGACATGTGTCCCCACATGGAACCCTTTCCATGTGGCCTATGACACATCATCAATCAAATGGACGATCCACACTTTTCTCCTTGATCTATGGCTGAGATCAAATCCGGGACTCCGGGCTTCAGAAGTTTCCTAACTCCAACACACRCTACCTACTAGATAGTTGAACATCGAACTRAAATCGATGGCTCACACTCCTCTCATAGCCAATGGTTTTGATTAAMTCCAAGCTTYAGGCTTTGGGCTTCGGGGATTTTCACACCAAAATAACTTTCACCCACAATCCTCYAGATAGTTGAATTTATGAATACTTGGAAATATACGGACATGTGTACCCAACAATCAACAGTTAGGATTTACTCTGGAATTCGAGACTTCGAGGAATTCTACACTCTGTGAAACCACAATCAATCTCTCCAGGAGTGTTGAATCGTCGAACCACTCGGGGATCCAATGGCTCGCACTCTCCTAGTGATCTACAGTGTAGATTCACTCTGAGACTTCGTAACTTCAGGAATTTCTTCTCCTAGCGATACAAGGGTCATTTTTTCCCAAAGTGTTGAATATTCAAAATTATGATATCTACGACTCACGTTCCATGATGGAATCTATGGCTGAGATCCACTCTACTTTGGCCAAGACTTATGGCTCAAGAACTCTGATCGACGGTTCTCGTTCTCCCGCTCAGATCCAACGGCTCGCACTGTAACCTAAAATTTGGCCACTTCGAAATCAATTGTCTATGAAATTTCACTTCAATTCATCTTTCTCGACCCATTTAGGCTTAGTGTTGAAAACTGGAGCTCTAATACCAATATGTAACATCCCCATCCACCCCCAGGTTGGGCTACTCCACTTCAAGCCCACTTATAGACTTCTTTCAACTTCTAATCTAACTTTTAATTAATAAAGATACATGAAATATTCACATGCATAGATCAAGATTCATGCTAAAACATAAAATAAATGAACCATATTTCATGCACAACACTACCCATTAAGCATGCATAATATAGATATGAATTTCATAGATGAATAAATACACAGCGGAAATAAATATACAAGTAAATGAAACCATGACAGAGAGCACTTATCTTTAATGAAATGAATCACCAACTGGTTGTAGAACAAAGACGTTCCACCCAACCATAGACATTGTTGTTCCAAGTCTCAACAACAATGTCACCCATAGGCCAGGGCTATGAGTCCACAAGGACGGTTCCAGAGTGTCACTCAGCTTCCCAAACTATTCATCACTCAATCTCTCATAGGATTCTCAGCACACACAGCAATCCCAAGTACACCAGCTCTCTTCTACCCATCTTGCACAACCCAAGAGAATGGACCCCCTTATTTTCCACACAATCCCTCATGTTATCCACCTCCTTCCAGGGCTCCAATGCATTTGGCCAAGAATATCCATGTTGGGACTCTCGGGATTCACAATTGTGGGAAAAAATTAACACATTACAATGCATCTCTGACATGTAGGCATTAAATCATGGTTGGAATACACCAGTAGTCATTACTTCCAACCAAACCATGGGTCCTCTCCACAATTTGTTTCTCTTTCCCAAGCCAATATTAAAATGAATGAAGACTAGGTGAAAGACTGAATGGATGAATGAATGAATGAATCAGTGAATGAGTGAGTGAGTGAAAAAATAACCCTCAAAATAGACCAAGGATGGGTTTATATAATTCTTGGAATTAGAGAACCACATGGCCTTCCCCCAAGAAGATCATGTAATTGATATTCTCCATTAAAACATAAATGGGTAAATAAAAATATAAAATAAACACTTACCCCCTCAAGCCCCCTCTCTTGTGGAATCATAGCCCCCTATAACTCTTGTTCTTGTCTATCTAGTAGCCAGTGATGTGTTTATTATTAATAATGATCAAAACATTACATCTCCTAGGCACACTGGCCTCTCTTAATTTTTTGGGGCACTCGGGCCTTTCATAGATTAACAAAATACATTATTTAATACGAGGCTCAAAACCGAGATTTTACAGAATGAGTCTTCCCTAGGGAATGATTTTTCATGATTGTTGAACCTAGACCATTCCCCTAACTGGTCCATTCTTTTGGCACTAATCATAGTGAAACCTGGAGAGAATGAGTCTACCCTAGGGAATTATTGTCTATGATTGTTGAACCTAGACCATTCACCTAATTGGGCCATTATTCTGGCACTAATCACAGTAAAACCTAGGAAGAATGAGTATGCCCTAGGGAATAACTATCCGGACCATTTCCTATGGAAATAATTATCCTACACTAACCTCTTACATCAGACCATTATTTGAAATTGCTCACACCTGTGAACTTCAAAAGAATGACTGCCCGGAGAAGCAGACCATTTTTCTTGACCACTTCTCAGAGTGACTGCCAAGAAGAATTATTGTCCTAGACCATTCCCCCACACTAGCCAAAATGGGAATCATTGTCTATGGTATATCAGCAATCTATTGAACCATTTTCATTATGAAAATGATTTTCAAATCTGGACCATTTTCTGAACTGGAAAATGATTGTTTGTCATAAATCTTGGGCCACTTTCCGGATTGGAAAGTGACTACCCAACTTGGACCATTTTACAAATTTGAAAATGACTATCCATATATCAATAACATATCAATGCTCCCTCCCGACCTGGGAATAATCACTTCCCTTTACAATAAGTAAGTCATCTCCACAAGTCCCAGCTTGTCCCTTAAGTACATAAAATTTTCATCTTGTATGGAGGCTTTACCAAAATATATTATATCTGCTCATCATTGGAGATATACTAGAGAAATACTTCTCCCCTATGGACTTAATCATGAAGAAAACAGTACTTGATATCAATGTCCTTTGACATTTCATGGAACACCAATTTATCTTAGAGCTTCACACATCTCTGGTTATCACAATATATCATGGTTGAATCCAACACTTGATCAAACAGTCTAGAAACCAACTTGAGGAGCCACAGCACTTCCATACAAGCATCACAAGTTTCAATATACTATGATTTTGCAGTGTTGAATGCAACAGACTTATGTTTCCTGCTACCCCATGATATCATGGAAAAGCTCATGAAACATATCCAAGAAGCACTTCTTTTGTCATTTGCACTGTCTGCCCAATCTGAATTGATAAATCCATGCAGTTGTATATCATAACTCAAATGTCCCACGAGACATTTTAAGGCATGCTTTGCAATTTATTCAATTCTCATGGCTAGGTTCCACCTGGAACTATTTTCACAGGAAAGCAAATATCTGGTTGATTATTCTCCAAATACATCAGTGAGACATTCAATTGTCGATACAGGGGCAGGTCTACTGGATCATAATCTCTCAACTTCTTCAGATCTATCATCATGGGAATTTTCCATGGATTTTTAATCCATTATCCTAGACTTCTAAAGAACCATTTCGATATACTTCCTTTGTCATAGTAATTTTTCACAACGCTTATGTTATACATGAGAGACTCTCCATACAAGGTCTTCTTCCATCTGCATACATGGATCTCTTTCTTGTGTACCTCAAAACCTTGAGGTTTCTCTATATATGTTTCTTCTTCAATTACTCTGTTGAGAAGAATAGTCTTTACATCCATCTAATATAAAATCCAACCTATGAACACTACAAGAGATATAATGGCTTAGGTAGAGGTATATTTGGTTACTGGAACAAAAATTGTCATCATAATATTCTCCCTCATTCTGGGAGAACCCTCTAACCCTGAATCGTGCATTGTATTTATCAAGTCTTTTTCACAATTTCTCACATATATTGTTCTTCATCATAGCTTCCTTTCATTTCTTCTGCTTAACTACTTCTAGTGGGTTCAAATCATGCTGGTAGCCTTATGATTTTTGGTATAGTAACTGATTCAATTTGGTTGTTCTAACTTTTCTTTCTTTCTTGGAATCTTCATGTTCTTCCTCATGTTCCTCTACAATGTTGGATTCCATGGAGTCTTCTATAGATTCTATGCCCTTCCTTTCTAAAGGTTCCAACTTCTTCCTTTTGTCATAGGAACATAAATGTGGATGGACAACCAAGGATATTCAAGGCTTATTTTTGAAGAATGATTATTATAAAGTCAAACCAAAAATGTGTTGCTTATCATGGTTGCTACTTTCAATGAAGAACATGGAAAAATACTTCATAGTCTTCACGAGTTCTGTAATGGATCACATCATTGAGGATTATCTTCCTCCTAATCCCAGCTTCATGCCTAAATGCATTCTCTTCTTTTGGAATTATGTAATCATCTCCCTCCATCTGAGAGATTCCATGCTTCCATTTGCATCCTTCTTGCTTTCTGTAAAGTTCCACAAGTCTATTCTAGTTTCCTCTTGATTACTAACTTACTTCTGGTCTGACTTCTTCCGGGTCTATTCAAGTTTTTTCTAAATGCAGACTATATGGTAGTTGTTACTTATATACTATTTTAGGAGGCTCCATAGGGATTGTCACCAAAGGTTTTCAACGTACTTCATTATTTTCAAATGTATTACTAGTAGTCATTATAATGAAAATCCTTATCTTGTTATTCTTCCATAGGTGTTTTTTTATTGTCATTGACCATCTTATCTTACAATAAATAGATACACGCGATATGTACTGGAACTATGTAAACATGGTATGTACAAAGACTATGTTACAAAACAATATTGTTACCTGACTAGAAAAAAAATGTTGCTTCATCCTGCTTGACTCTCTTTGAGGGTTCCTTTTCTTTGGAAATTTTTGCTTCGTATGTTTCCTTCCTTTTCTTCAAGTCATGACATTGGTTCTTGTAGTGACCATATTTTCAACAGTTGAAGCATTGTATTTTTGACATATCCTTTTCTTTATTTGGTTTCTTCCTTGAGCTAAGCTTCTTCGTATTCTTGAATTTCTTGAATTTTCCTGTGTAGGCTTGATCATCATCTTTCTTTTGGTTTTTTTCTTTTGTACTAATCCTTGATCCTTCTTGTGCACAGCAAGTCCAAAGTTCGTCATGTCAGAAAGTTAGCTTAGGTTGATGGATAGTTGGTATGGATTGTTGGTTGTCATTGATGTCAAATATTGGAGAGTGATATTGTAGATTGATTTCAACCCTTAGTGATTGATTTCAACCCTTGGAGAAAGTCCAGTAGCGAATTCTGGTAGCACAAAGGTTTGGGTAATGGACCCAAGGTTGTTTCATGTATAATAGTATGATTTTTAATATATTTAAAGGTAAGACTATTCTAGATGGATATTACATGCCATTCCATTTATGGTGGTATGTGGAACGTCACATAACTCCTCACGGTTAGAGAGTTATGGCCATGAGAAGTTGGAGAACCCAGGTTTGGGTAATGGACCCAAGCTTGTTTGATGGATAATGGTATGAGTTTTGATATATTTGAATGAAATACTATTCTATATGGATATTACATGTCATTCCATTTATGGTGGTATATGGAACGTCACATAACTCCTCACGGTTTGAGAGTTATGGCCTTACGAAGTTGGAGGACCCTCATATGTTGGCTTGAATCCCCAAAAGGTCAAGGAAGTCAAAGAGATTGCAAAGAAGAAATTAGTATTTAAATGATAAAGTAAAGTGACAAAGTCAAGAAGGATTATTTAAATAATAAAGTGAAGTGAGAAAATCAAAGAAGATTATTTAAATGATAAAGTGAGGTGACAAAGTCAAGGAGGAATATTTAAATGATAAAGTAATGGAGAACTTTCTAATTATGGAAAGTGGTTAACCCTAAAAATGAGGAAAATAGGTTAAGTGACCTATAAATGGGTTAAGTGACCTAGAAATGGGTTAAGCGACCTATAAATGGGTTAAGTGACCTAGAAATAGGTCAAGTGACCTAGAAATGGGTCAAGTGACCTAGAAATGGGTTAAGTGACCTAGAAGATGCTTCTAAGGAAGATATTTGGAGAGTATAAATAAGAGGCAAGGCTCTCTCATTTGATATCACACTTGAGAATATTGAATATCTATAGGTGAATGAGGTAACCAAAGGATATATAATCTGAATTTCATAGGGAAGGTGAATAAAATAAGGCTAGAATTCAAGGGAGGATAAATTCTTTTGATGATGCTTTCTAAGGTATGTTATTTACAGATCATCTCGCCATTTTTCGCAATACATTTTTTTTCTAGAATAATTCTGATMATGAAATTGATAGGCCATTGAGGAAACATATCCAAGTATCTGTGGTAAAAAATTCATCTTGTGGGTCGTTGTATTTTTGGAGTTACACTCCGTGGAAAATAGGGTTTGTGGCTAGTCCTGAAACTAGTCTAAAACAGGTGTTTCGGGTAAAAACGTCATAACTTATTCATAATAGATCCAAATTATGTAAGAAAAATGTGTTGGTTAGAGTACAATATGTATTATTATTTTTAACATTTTCATATCGATTCAACAAATATTTCGTGCAGGGCATGCTCTACAAGGTCGTTGTCTAGAATAAGCTAGAATTTAGCAAGGTATGCCAATTTTTCTATAAATCCTTTTCTGAGAGGTTCCAAGCAGTGACACTTGGAGGAATCGCATGAAACACACTAAAGAGCATTTTGTATCATTTTCATATATTTATTCATTACAGGTACATATTTATGATTATTTCAAGTCAGGGTTGTTGACTAATCCAAAACTAGTCATGTGAGACTAAAGTAAAGTTTGATGAAAATGCTAGTCTCTTGTTGTTAAAGTTAAGAAAGGTTTGTAGGTATGTGATCATATACACCAACTCTATTACAGAGTTACAAATCAGATTTGGATGATGAAATTGATGAGGTTTGTTGGCACAGGGGCAGGCCTAGGGTTCAATGCTACAACAATGCATCAACAAAACCCTAACTACCAGCCCTTTCAACAACACCTGCGAAGAAAATGAAGTCTCACCCGAGGTAGAGGCAGGGGTGGTTGTAGGACTTAGATGTCTGAAACCTTAGCTGGGACACAGACCTATGATTCTAACACTTAACAGAGCACCTAGCAGTTAATCTTCATCAATATTGAGTCTTATTATACTTCGCAGATAGCACAGAGCATCGCAACATTTACTTAGATCTAAGATAGTTCAGCACTTAGTAACAATAAAACATATCAGATCCTATAGATCAGCACTAATCATATTCATACATATCAGAGCTAACATTCATCCATAGCGCATAAGCACAAAGCATAAATATATCTATCTAACACATCAAAGAACTTAGCAAAGGAAGACACAAGCACATAAAGTCGAGGCATAGAGCACAACACACATATTTACCGTGGTTCACCCCCACCCTAGGGCTATGTCCACAAATTCTTCTTCTTTATTAATGTATTCAATCGGTTACGGCACAAAGCCTTTGAACCCTACTACGCACAGGACAGAAGATCTGTGCAGCTCACTAGATCCTTCTTCCTTGCCTTACAATACAAATCCTTCTATAGTCTCTCACAGGGACTTGCACTTAGCTCTGCAAGTCTTACACAAAATGCACAAATCCTTACAATACTTGATCACATAGATCCAACTCTTATCACTTTAGCCAACTTACACTAAGAAATCACCAAGTGCACTAAGCAACAACTTCTACTACTTCTTACATTGCCTATCTATTTATACATTACAAAAGTGGGCCTAAGCATGGGTGAACCCACAGGTCGACATCCCTTCCCCATTACATTAACCCAAAACCCTAAAAGGACCCAAAAAGGGGTCTACCTTCTATGATTTCCACTTCGCATTACACTCCATCTTTAACAAGCTGTCGAAGTCCCAAAAATGGTCAAATATGACCAAGTGTTCCTCAAAACTTGGTCAAGGGCCAATAGGCCCCCAACACTCACCTGTGACTCATACCGAGTCACTCAGGTTTGGGTAAATCTGCCTAAAAGGTCTTGAGATTGGCTCGAGCTGCTTTGACTTGTCTATGTGCTACTGCTTCTTGCTCATCAAACTTTCAAACAATTGCTTCATTGATAGGTCCTTCTAGTTGTTGCTCGATTGTAGCAATTACTTGTTCAGGTAGTGTTCCTTGGCCTTTAATTTCTTCAAACAATAGGTAGGTTGCCTCTTGGATCTGCTGGAGTTTCTGGGTGACTTCCATCACTTTGTTTTCTGTGGTAAGAACGATTTGTCGAGCAATGCGTTGTTCCTGGTATCTTTTCATCCTCTTAATGGGTGATAGGAGCTTGATTTGCACATGTATTGTATCGGCTTGCTGCATTTCTTCCTGGAGTTGGGACTCTAGTTTCTTCAACTCTGGGTCTTCAGATAGTTGTTCATATATATGCATGCTTCTGCTACTTAGTTGTTGACATTCTGCAGAAAGTGTTTTAATCCTCTCGACTGCATTCGGAGCATTCAATTCTCATTGGTCATGCACTTCTTGCGGAGTCTATGGTATGGTCTGAAGCTCTAATTCCACAGCCCTTTGTTGAATTAGCTGAATAAATTTAGCCAGCTTCATCACTTGGCGCTCTATGGGCTCTTCGGCCTTCTTCTCTAATCCAGTCACATAGCGAAATGATCTATTGACTACTTCTTCAATTCCCATCTACTTTGCGAGCAGCTTCTCTTTCTCTTTTTGGATCTTCACCCTGTCTTCTTCAAATTTTGCTTGGAGAGCATTCTTCTCTTGTTGCGTAGCTTGACGTTGTTTAGTAAGTTCCTCATGTGTTTTCTTTAGGGCCTATGTGGCCTGTTCTTTTTCTTCCTGAGCACGTTGAAGGCATACTTTAATTGTATCAGCAATCTTGCGGAGATGAACCGATTCATCTCCCACTTCTATTGTTCCTTCTGGCAGAGGTGCAGTAGAGGTTGCTCGGCTAGACTGGAGTGCTTTTTGTACTCCCTGGAGTGCGATCTCAATCTGGCTATACATTTGTTCCTGCTTCACCTCCTTCTTCTCTATGATTTCCTTTGAAGCATCATTGACTGCTGCAACAATGAAATCAAAATCATCCAACGTGAGGGAAGTTCGCATCTTGGTTACAGGGGTTCTTGGTTTCTTTCTGGAGGAAGATTTCATAAGTGAGACCTTCCTTTTCTTTGATGAGTCTTCTTCATCCCAAGGCAGTGGCACTTTGACTCTCTGGGTTTCTGTACCTTCTTCGTCACCACCTGCTTCATCTCATGTAATGGAAGTTGTCCTTACAGATAGGCTGTCAAGATCCTGGACTTCTTCAGTCTTCTTCGTCGACTTTGCTTTCTTTGTCTTACTGGGCCCAGGTGTATCCTGTGTAGTTCCAGGGCTGTCGATGTTGGACATTTCTGTGGGGCCTGCTGGAACAAGGAGGTCCGTCGACCATTCTTTGTTGATCTCTTCCAAGTCTTCTTTTGTCAGCTTATAATAGGACTGAAGTTGTTCCTGGTGCTCATCAGTGCGTAGGGTTAGGTATATAAAGTGGTAGTCCACATTGAACTTTATCAGAGGTCGGAATCTCTGTAAAGTGTTTGGGGTTATGCATGGTTCACTCCTTATGGTTTCTTTCAATTGGTTATAGTACGTGTGGAAAATGACATTTGATTGGCATTTCTTGCTCATGTCATTTGAGTACCATAATGTACTGAACTTCACGGCTAGTGGCTCAAAGGGGTCCAGGTCTAGGAAGGTTGCGCCTTTCAATAGCTCCCATGCAACAAAAGTGATCAGTATCAGGAGCCAACTAAAATGGAATTCATGCCCCTGATCCTGGGCTTCTCTGTTGTCAATCTCCAGTTAATTCACCAGGTACTTTGCCTAGTTCATCTGTAGTCCCTCGGCGCACTTTCCTATGAGGTCAACTACAAATCCAGATACTTGTGTTGGTCGATTCTTGTGTACCAACTTCCCTGCAACCAGTTGGCATGCGAGGAGCAATGCGCCACTTTCAATGGAAGCTAACTTGTAGCCTCTTGCGCCTTTCTCAACATCTCCATAGGATTCTTTGATCTTCTGCGTAAGAGCATGGTCCGCGGTCTTTCCAGGATAGTACTCATGGGGATCAAGGCCCTGCATGCTAAGCCCGATGATCCTATTGATCAACACCAGATCAACAGTTATGTGATGATATAACCATAGGTATCCTCTGTGGTAACTTGCTAGCAGTAGTTTTACACAAGCATTCACCTCCTGGTGTCTACCAAAGTGTGGTACTTTCATAACGTTGAGAAAATTAGACTGTGCAAGGTTCATCGTTCATTGTTGAGGGATGAGCTTCGAATTCTTTCCCTTAGTTCTCATCAAGTACTTATACAAGGCGAGCATGTTGTAATATTTACGGTCCCCTAGGTTGAAGTCGCAAAACTTCAATGTTGTAACCTTGTCTTGATCTGTGTGGTAGGTGCGCACTCCTTTCGGTAGGTATGCAATGACTAGGGTGTATTCAAAATATCTAGGGACATTGTCCCTGTTAATATCAACACTTAGAGGGGGTATATAAGCTAGTAGGATGGATGGCACTAACTTCGCATTGGCTATGTCATCCTTGTGCTTAGTTCTTATTTCTACGCCGGCTCAAGATGTTCCTACTCAAGCAGTCAACGGGGAGGCTTGCACTCCTCCCGTCGATGATGCTTGGACTCCAATGGAAATTCTTCTTTTTGACATGGTTCTCTCAGACATTAACTCAAGAAGGACCTCTGTGATGGATTCCTCAAGTTCGGTGAGCTTGTCGGACATACGCACTCGGGAAAGATAATCAGGGTCATGATGATCTCAAAATGTTGCACTAGGATGAACAATCTGCTTGCAATGATCACTGTAGACAATCACTAGTTATGCGGGCTTCGATTTCTCAGTTGGAAAAAGTGTTCTTCGGGCACGGCGTGGCAAGATAAATAGGAAATTCATCAACGGTCTGCTTGCAATGGGTATGAATCTTTCATGAACGTTGGTCCATTTGTTATGGCATGGTCCAACGGTTTGGTAGTGATATTTTAATGCTTTTATGCCCATTCAGGGCAGAAGTTGAACGGATATATCATTCCAACAGCTATATTTCTTCGCCATGACGAAGTGTCATATGTCGTTGTTCTGGTATCCCGGCGAAGCTCAATTCCTGTGATTTTTCCTTTTGCGAAGTTTCCTGTGGAATCTTTTGTAACTTTTCGATCTTGGCTCTCTTCTTACTTAGCTTCCTAGCCTTCTTCTCGGTGAGCTTCGTCTTGGTCATCCTTTTTTCATTCTGATCCTTATCCTCTCTCGACATAGTCACTTCACGATGTTGAGATTCTTTCTTCAGATCCAAGGGTAATACACCTTCATCATATGGATTAGGTATTTCAGTCTTTTTTGGTTCCTCTAATTCTCTTATGGCTTCGACATCCAAGTCCCTGGTGTTTAATAGCTTAGATCTGTTCTCTTGTTCTTCCATCAAGTAGGCGATCTTTCTAGTCATAAATTCCATGAGTTCTTGCTTCTTTTGTTCAAGGGATTCCTTTTCTTATTTTCTTTGGATCTGGTATTTTTCAATCTAGATCTTGCCTAAAAAAGCTGGAAATGGGGCATACTCCTCAATAAATTTAATAACTTCGAATTCTTCCTCCATCGAAGCTCCATGGGTACTCATAGCTATCTGGGTAATCCTACCACATAAGGTTACCATTTTTCCTTTAAACAATCCTATTTTTCCTAGTGAAGGAACCATAGCAGGCCTTCCTAGGGTTTCCCAAGTACTTTTTGTCATAATGTTCATCTGTGTTCCCTCGTCTAGAGCACAGTCAATGTCGAAGTCTCCTATTCTTACTTGGATTTTCTCCTTGTCTTTGAAGATCTCTGAAAAACTGACATCTTTATGTTCATCCAGGGTTTCTTTCATTTTCAGCAACATAATCTCTGATTCTTTATGGGGTTCTTCTATAATCTTAGTCTCTTGATCTCCTTTAGGGTTTTCTTTCTCCCTATTCATATTTTCAAGTCTAGCAATCATTCCAGGGAAATCTAGTACTTCATGGTCCATAGCCTTACAATATAGGCAACTAGGGTTTCTCCCAGGGCATTCCTTAGCAAGATGTCCTGGTCTTCTGCAACTGTAAAAAAGAGTTAATCCTCTCTTTATCTTCAATGATCCCCAAATTTTCTTATACTGCGCGCTAGGATCATAATGGCGAACCTAAAAAAATTTATTTCTAGGATCCTGCATCCATTGGTTAGTCCAAAAATTCTTTCTATGCATAGGTATAACATATCTATCATTATCCTTATCAGATCTATTCATATCAAACATTCTTTAATATAATAATTCCCTAGTTTTCAAGCTAGGACAAAATCTATCAAGAATACCTAAATCCATACTTTAGAAACAAAAATTTTCACCTCTTTTACTTCTACAGGGCACAAATCTTCTAGATCTAAGAAATTTTAACCATTCTTACCTTCATCGGAGCACGGAGCTTACAGATCTTACTTCTTTTCTTCAGTATCAACCTCTTTTCTTACAGATCTGACTTTTTTTCCTTCAGATCTGTCCTTCCTTCTTTAGCACAAGCTTTTTAGATCAAGTGGATCACTGCGCACTAGGGCATAGATTCATGCACAAAGCTTTTACAATTTCAGGACGAATCTTTGCACAAACATTCTTCTTCTCAGTTCCCAACAATCACAGTTTTAGGTCCCAGCAACGGAACCATTTGTTGGCACAGGGGCAGACCCAGGGTTCAACGCTACAACAATGCCCCAACAAAACCCTAACTATCGGCCCTTTTGGCAACACCTGCGAAGCAGATGAAGTCTCACCTGAGGTAGAGGCAGGGGTGGTTGCATGACTCAGATGTATGCAACCTTAGTTGGGACATAGACCTATGATTCTAACACTTAAAAGAGCACTTAGAAGTTAATCTTCATCAATATACAGTCTTATTATACTTCACAGATAGCATAGAGCATCACAACATTTACTTATATCTAAGATCTTTCATCACTTAGTAACAGTAAAATAGATCAGATCATGTAGATCAGCACTAAGCATATTCATACATATCAGAGGTAACATTCATTCATAGTGCCTAAGCACAAAGCATAAATATATCTATCTAACACATCAAAGCACTTAGCAAAGAAAGAGACAATAACATCAAGTCGAGGCACAGAGCACAACACACAGATTTACCGTGGTTCACCCCCACCCTGGGGCTATGCCCACAAAGTCTTCTTCTTTATTAATGTCTTCAATCGGTTACAGCACAAAGCCTCTGAACCCTACTACACACAGGACAGAAGATATGCGCAACTCACTAGAGCCTTCTTCCTTGCCTTACAGCACAAAGCCTTCTATAGTCTCTCACAGGGACTTGCACTCAACTCTGCAAGTCTTACACAAAATGCACAAAGCCTTACAATACTTGATCACACAGATCCAATTCTTATCACTTTATCCAACTTGCACTAAGAAATCACCAAGTGCACTAAGTAACAACTTCTACTACTTATCACATTGCCTATCTATTTATACATTACAAAAGTGGGCCTAAGCGTGGGTGAACCCATGGCCCGACATCCCTTCTCCATTACAGTAACCCAAAACCCTAAAAGGACATAAAAAGGGGTCTATCTTCCATGATTTCCGCTTTGCGTTGCGCACCATATTTGGCAAGTTGTCGAAGTCCCAAAAATGATCAAATATGACCAAGTGTTCCTCAAAACTTGGTCAAGGTCCAACAAGGGCTTTTGGTTAAGGTACATGTTGAGTACATGGTTGAGACAAGTAGTTGATGAGTTGGCACATACATGAGGTGTATAGTTGATGATGTTGGTACATATTGATGAGTCATAATTGATGAGTAGTTGATAAATGATTGGTACATACTTGGTACATGGTTGGAGGCACTTGTTAGTAGTATTTTTGACACATGGTTTATGGATGATGTAGCATACTTGTATCATTAGAAGCACATATTGATCTTGGTGATGATTATGAGTTGTTGTGTTATGCTTGGTTGATGCACATATTTGAGAGTTGTATTGGTGATTGATCTTGGTGAGTAGATCTGATTTAGTTGATAAGATTGATGAGACAGGTTATTGTGATAGGTTGTTTGGAAAAAATTTAGTGACAAGTTGTTGTGACAGGTTATTTGTACAGGTTTGGTGCATGGTTGATGCACTTGTTCATGGTACAGGTTGAGGTCCAGGTTGGTGCATGGTTGATGCACGTGTTCATGGTACAGGTTGAGGTCCAGGTTGGTGCATGGTTGATGCAATTGTTTTTGGTACAGTTTGATTACGAGTTGTTTGGTATAGGTTGGTGCATGGTTGATGCATTTGTTTATGGTACAGGTTTAGGTATAGGTTGATGCATGGTTCAGGTTATTGGTATAGGTTATTTGGTATAGGTTGATTTGTATAGGTTTACAGTAGTATATCTCACAGTGATAGTGTGAAAGTGGTTCCATCATTCTACTTATATGTCAGGGAGGTTGGGTGGGGCAAGGATGGGTGGTTGTAGCCGGAGATCATAGGGGGTTGTAGCCTCCTTCTGGTTGTAGCCAAAGAATTGGGGAGTTGGAGATTCCCTTAGGTTGTAGCCTGAGAAACTAGGGGGTTGGAGCCTCCTTCCAGTTGCAGCTGGAAAACAAAGGAAGTTGGTGCTTCCAATGAATGTAATTCTTCAAGACATATAAGAAAAATCATTATGTGGTTTTCTCCCGCTTTGGGTTTCCACATAAAACACTGGTGTACTGTGTATGTGTATGATTGTTCATTTGTTCATTGCTTATTTACTCTGCATTTATTGGATGATAATGATACATTGATATAACACTTGGATTATATGGTTAAAAAGGATTAAATTGCTCTATTACTAATTCACCTCCCCTCTTAGTAATCCAACACTTCAAATGTGGGATACTCAATTCTTTTGTTCATGCTTGTGTAAAATGCATCCCATGTCTTGGGAAGGCCATTGAGTACTATATTTACTAGTTCCTTTTCTGCAATGATTTCCTCAATAGCTTGTAGTTGATCTCTAAACTGAGATATTCTTACAAAGTATGATGTTATGTTGTCATCATCATTCATTTTCATGTCACATAGATCATTCTTCAGACTCATCACTTCTCATTTTTGGATGAGAAGAGGTTAGTTAGGGCATCGTACATATTCTTAGATGAGTAAAGATGAGAAATGTAGGGTGTCAAATGGTCCTTTACA
>JASDQU010947981.1:14793-32865 GCA_032191745.1 Picea mariana
AAGAGAATAAAGAAGAAAAAGAAGATACACAAGAGGATGAAATGGATACCAGTGAAGAAGAGGAATATATTTGAGAAGAAGATAAAAGACAAGAATCCCCAAGAAGAGACACAAAGACACCCTCAAGAATCACTCAAAAGAATCATCTTGAAGAACTAATTATTGGAAATAAAAGCAATGGAGTGCAGACACGGAGACAACTGTTGTATTAGACAGAAATATAACTTTTGTCACATATTGAGCCCAACTCAATCAAAGAGGCATGCAAAGATGAGAATTGGGTCAATTCTATGAATGAAGAATTGGACCAGATTGAAAAAAATCAAACTTGGGAACTGGTTCCAAGACCAAAAAATAAGAATGTCATTGGAACTAAATGGGTGTTTAAAAACAAAGTGAATGAGAATGGGCAAGTAATTAGGAACAAAGCCAAATTGTTATGTAAAGGGTATGATCAGGTTTAAGGGGTAGACTTTGAAGAAATCTTTGCACCTGTGGCTAAATTAGAGGCAATTAGGATGTTCTTAGCCTTTGCCCGCTACAAAAAATTGAAATTATACCAGATGGATGTCAAGTCAGCATTTCTTAATGGAAACTTAGAAGAGGAAGTCTATATTGAGCAACCAGAAGGATTTCAATTAAGTAACAAAGGAGACTATGTATGTAAACTAAAGAAATCACTCTATGGGATAAAACAAGCACCCAAAGCATGGTATGCAAGGCTAGATTCTTATTTACAAGTACAAGGCCTCAAAAGAGGATCAACAGAAAACAATATTTATTGTAAAATTGTTGGTGATAGCATGATTATTGTGGAAGTATATGTTGATGATATTATATTTGGGAGTGATGATGAAAAAATGAGTAAGGACTTTGCTAGGAGGATGTAGCAAGAATTTGAAATGTCCTTGCTTGGTGAACTGAATTTCTTTCGAGGATTACAAATAGTACAATCCAAAAGGGGATTATTTATCCATTAGTCCAAGTATGTTAAATACATGTTTAGGAAATTCCAGTTAGAGGATTGCAAACCTGTTTGTACACCTATGATAGTAGGATGCAAACTAAGCAAGGAAGATGAGTCCAAGGTTGTAGATCCAAAACACTACAGATCAATGATTGAGAATTTAATCTATGTAACAACTTCCAGACATGATGTCAAGCAAGCTGTTGGGATGGTGGCTAGATTCCAACTTGCACCAAAAGAAAGCCATGCTCAAGCTCTGAAAATAATCTCTAGGTATTTAAAAGGAACCATAGATCTTGGTTTGTGGTACCCTAGAAAGAATTCATTCTCTTTAAGGGTCTATTCAGATGCAGATTGGGCAGGTTGTGCAGATGACAGAAAAAGTACAAGTGGAGGAGCATTGTTCTTGGGGGAATCATTGGTAACTTGAAACAATCCTCTCAATTTCTCTGTCTACCACTGAAGCTGAGTATATTGCAGCAACCAAATGTTGCACACAAGTGGAATGGATGAAACAAAACTTACAAGACATCAAAATAATGTTTGAAGAACCCACTACTATCTAATGTGATAATACAAGTGTTATAAGTCTCTCCAAGAACCTTGTCCAACACTCCAAATCAAAACACATTCCAATAAAATACCACTATCTAAGAGATCATGCTAAAATAAGAACATTAAATTGGAATATGTCCCAACACAAGAACATGTTGCAAATATTTTCACTAAACCATTAAACATAGATCTATTTGAATATCTTAGGCAAAGATTGGGACTAGTCTCTCTTCCAATCTAATCTCTCAAGAAAATAATGCATCAATTGACATCAATTCAGGTGGAGATGGTGATCAAAGTTAGGGGGAGTCATTCAACCCTTTTCCCTTGATGTCAAAGGGGGAGAAATGAAAATAGTATTGCCATCAATGCCAAAGGGGGAGATTGTTGGCAATATGGAAATACAGGTTGGCATTGATGGCATTGGCTTTGACAATAGATATGTGATGATGATAATAACATTGATGGCATTGGAATTGACAGTATTGACTCTACTGCATAATCATGACTGGAATAAGGATACTAATGAGGCATTTATGTTTGACTTTGAGCCACATAATCTTTCCCTGCAAAGTTCTTGATGATCTAGAAAACATGCTTCATATCCAGTACCTTTGCCTGGTTTATCATTCCTACATGGGATCCCTATACATCTGCTTGGTTCCTTTATCTAGATATACCTAAAACAGTTGAAGAATGCAGGGAAAGAGTTGGCAATAGAAAGAGGTTCTTTGATTGATGAGATTCAAAGAACCTAAAATGATTTTGAAGAAAAGAGAGAGAAATTTGTGTCAATGAAAGAGCTGATGTAGATGAATTTACAAGAAACAAGGGACCTAATTTCCAGCATAAGAAGAAGTTTCTATAATCTCAATGAGAGGACTTGAGGAGAAATTTGAGGCTATTAATACATAAATCAGTAGCTTAAAGTTGGATCTTTCACATGCCCTAAATGCACCAAATTTATGGCTTGAAGAAATTTTGTCTATTGTTGCTGAAAAACATAGTGCCAAATTTGTTTTTGCATTCTTTCCAAGTAAAGGCACTATTAGGAAAGCTACAAACACTGTACACATAGATTGATTATCTTAATGTAAATTCACATCTTCAACTCAAGAAATCTTGTGAGAAGTTTGAGCAGATACAAATTGTTGCTCTGCCATGCAATCTGTTGGTACACCAGTGTTGGTTAACACAATTGAAGCAAAGAAGAAGCCTGAACGACTGAGAAATATTGAAGAGCCAATATGCAATAACAACCATGATGATGAGAGGAATTGCCCTGGCAATGACAGAGATGAGGAAAACAATTCTTTCTATAATTACGAACATGTCAAGGATAATTTATCCCCGTGTAAACAATTTGCAGGTCTCCAGACTTCTATTGATTGAGATGCAGGTCAAAGACATGGATTGTAGCAATGACCCTTAGCCTCTTGGTGTACTGGTAATGGTTACACGGGTTGGAGAAAAGAAAAATCTTGGATGGCAGAGAAAATTTCAGGTCCCAATTTGTGGCGATAGTAAAATAGACAACGAAATAAATAATTACAACAACAATGGTCATCAAGATGAAGAGAGGCATTGTCAATATGGTGCATCAAAAAGATGGCAATGAATTAGGGGTTGAGACTCAGTTTTATCATAGAAAATATCCTTTTGAAGAAGCTACAACTACTCTAGATGGAAAGGAAGTATCTTTTGATGCCAGTGTAGCAGGTGACATTATCGTTCAAGCCAACTGAGCCTACAAAGTTGACTGCAAAGACTCAACAACCGTCCGATCAAGAGATCGACGGTGATGATTGACTCGTTCAAATAGGATTTATCCCACATTGGTAGTGCATAAATGGTTATGTGGGTTTATATATATGGTCGTCACTACACTTATTCAACGCATAGTGCAAAGGTAAGGCGAGGGCTCTAAGTTCTTAGACTTCACCAGAAGATCACTAGCCCGGAGCCCGGGACGACCTGTCAAGCCCCCTACCTTTTGGAAGAAATGATAACAAACGTTGATCTACTGAGGAGATGATATCGTTCGTTGGATAAACATTTTTTTTACAATGTTGGCACAACGGTCATATGAGTTACCATGGGTTTAGGAGAGTCTATTATGTCAGTTGGTGGTGAGTCTGCCAATTTTATCGGATTTTTTGGCATAGTGCCAAGTCTGGAGGGTCACCAAAATTTGCTACCAAGTTAATAAACTTTCGAATGTTGAGACTGTTATTTCTGTCGGATTTTTCGACATACTGCCAATTGTGGATGTTCTCCAAAAGTAGTTAAAAACCCTGTACAATACCAAAAATCTCGCACTGTCACGATTTTGGTAAAATGAAAAATTTATGGCGAACATGGATCACACAAAGAAGATAATAGAGGCTATTAAAACTCCACCATAACTGCTGAAAGGTTTACATGTTGTCATAACCAAAATTAGTAAAACCCCGCAGTAAAACAAAGACAATAACTTGCACAAAAAGAAAAATAGTTAGATTGAATATTTGTTAAAATCATTCATTAAAAGATGGAATTAAAGCAAAGAAGAATGATAATTGTGTTAGTAATAAATAGTTTTAATAAAATTTATGTAATCTTGAATGAACAAACATTTTTTTTATAAAGAGTTGTGTTGAAAATATTCTAGACTTATAAGAATGTTGAAATGTGAAGATGAAGTGTGTGACTATCAATGTCTTATTGAAGATCAAGAACAAAAGGAGACAGAGCAGTAGTTATGCAATCCAATGTTTAATATAGAAGACCATTATTGAACTGCATATCTTATTTCCAAATTGATAAACAAAGGGCGGTAGGGACTTGCAAGGGCAGGTTGGAGCCTGCATGGGAGAAGGTACTTCCTTGCAGTTGCAGGTGACTAAATAGGGGGTTGTAACTTGATGCAGGAGCATCACCGACTCATCAAGCGAGCCGGCGTGGAAGCGGAAGACAGCTGGACAAGCAACAGAAATTTTGAAAATGCTTTGGGATTGTTGCGCGATCTTAAATGACTCATTTAAGAAATGGCGCACTTGTATATTGTAATGGACCTTGAGCGGATAGCTCTCGTCCTTTAGTAGATAGACGACATTTAAATTAGTTAATGCTGGTAGATAGGAATTTAATTCTAGATTTGATAGCTTAGAACATAGGAGGGAAAAAGGATATAGACACCCTCATTTGTACATTATAACATTATCAATCCAGGAAGAGAGAGCAAGCAGAGAGCTGTATGAAGAACACCCATGTACAGGCATTTGAATTAATAGAAGAAAGCTTTGATTCAAATTCATGGTTTGTGTTGTTTCTTTGTGTATTGATGTTATGCTCATGAATGTTTGCTTCCTGTCATACATTTGCTTTTATATGTTGTGTATGTGATTTCATGGTGGAATTGAAGTCTGAAAGGAAGAGTGAATGAGTTTCAATTGTTTCTCTAATTGAGCTAGAGGATTCCTGCAAGGAGTGCAGTTGAATTGTCCGCAAGGAGTGCGTTGACAGAAGGGTTCAATTAGAGATAGATTTTGTTCTCATTTCCTCGAAGGTGCAATTAAGAACAGTGTCGTGCAAAGAGTGCGCAGGCGGGTTAAAGGTCTCAGGGTTGCGAACCTGAGTGAAGTATTAAAGACTGCTACTGAAGGAGTGCGCAAAGTCGAGAGACTTCAACATTTAGACGTCGTTGAAGGCTTGCCGCAAGGAGTGCGTGCAAGAGATTTCTGAAAGGCTTGAGAGTCGAGAACAAGCTCAGGAGGTATAGAACCTTGATTAATTACCAAGGGAATCACAAGGAGTTGGTGCCTTGAAATCTTGCAAGAAGCATCGCAGGCTTGCGAGCAGGCGGACGAGTTTCATGGAGAGGAACTCAATCGTTTCGCAGAATCATCAAAGGAAGAACGGACGACCGAAATCCTTTGAGGAGAATTCACGAAGTTCCGTGGGCCATTGGATCTCACGGAGGTGCAAGGGGGTTACAGTATAAGAGTGGAAGAGGTTCGAAGCTCAGGAGGGGCAAATTCATCTATTCGAGTCACAAGGACCGTCAGATCTACATGTGATATCGTGTATCGGGGATTCGCGAGTCGAAGCTCCAAATTTGTGCAACAAGAATTGCGATATCGTGATCCGCGATATCCCGACGAGCCCAGAACCGTCCATCAGTGGGGACGTGTGTTAGAAGATCCAAGGGGAGTCAGGGTTCGGCATATCGGAGGTCACGAGGACATGATACTCAGACCGTTTGGAATCGCGATCCGTGATATCCCGATGGGAGAGTTGTGTGGGTCATAGCAGGAGCTACTGGAGGATAGGTGGCAAGGTATCGGGGATCGGGAAAAGGAAAGTCCCAAATCCATTGACATCAGGATTCACGATCCTGTGACTCCCGACATCCCGATAGAAGTGACAGTAGGTGGAATATTCAACCCACACGTGCATCGGAGTATCGGCACATCGAGGTTCAGAGTTTAGAAATTCCATTTTTTGACGTAGCGAGTAGCGATTTCCCGATAGGGAGAACCCCGATAGCAAGAGAGAAAGTCAACGTTGACTCGCGTCAGAGTTCGGGGAATCGTGAGGCACAAAACACGCGACCATAGGATTCGCAAAATCACAAAGTCCGATTTCCCGATCATTAAGGGAGATCATTCGAAGAGTTGTTGTGGGTAAGGAAAATTTCCGATAGGGAATTAGAGGAACAATTAAGTTCTTTGGGCCGTGAGTGGAAGAAGATCCTGTGGAAGCAGGCATGCTCTGAGGAGTGTGGTTGCGTCACGTTTGGTATCAGAGTTGGAAAATCTCTTTGCTTTCCGTAGCAGAGAAGAAGAAATTCACCATGCCACCCAGGAGAGAAAGGAAATCACCTGATCCAGAGGATAGGGAGGTGCGAAGAAGAGGTAGGTAGGTAGCAAATCCAGAAATGGAGAGACAAATGTGAGATCTACGAGCTAGACTCAAAGACATGGAGACATCGCAAAGACGCACAGTTAGTGCGGGGGATTTCAGCGATTCAGAGGATGAAGTTGAGGCTGAACGCGAGGAGGAAGTTGCGGCCGAAGATGTAGCCAATGAGCGTCTGATTAAAGCTATTGCCAGAATGGGTGCAAAGGCAAAGATGGACACTCTAGTTTACGAGGGAAATCTGGATGCAGAAGAGCTACTAGATTGGATTAGAGCTCTGGATACTTATTTCGACTACGAAGATGTCGAAGAGGATAAGAAGGTCAAGCATGTTGTTACGCGCTTGAAAGGACATGCAACATTGTGGTGGGATGAGCTACAATTTGATAGACGCTGTAAAGACAAGAAGAAGATCAAGAGATGGGACAGGATGATCGCGAAGATGAAAGCGAAATTCATCCTAAGAGATTATCAAATTACTCTGTTCAGGAGGATGCAGAACCTGAGACAGAAGCTGATGACAGTGAAAGAATACACTGAAGAATTTTATCGACTGAACATCAGGGCAGGTCATCGGGAGAGCGATGATGAGAAGGTTGCTAGATATCTGAATGGTCTGAGATATGACATTCAGGATGAATTGACTATGGAGACCATCAGAACGGTGGAGGATGCTTATCAGATGGCTTTGAAAGCTAAAGAGAAGTTGAGCCGTAAGCAAGGTCAGAGAGGGAGAGGCAGGAGTCAGCCCAAAGGAAGGGCAATTGCACAGGAAAGAACTCAGAAGCCCAAGGAGGAATGGAAGAAAACTCAGGGTAAGATTGAGAGAGGTGGGACCTCACAAAGAGGGCCACATGTCGAACAAAGAGGGCATCATAATGAGCAAAGAGGAGATTATGCTGACGCAAACACTTTTCCTCATACCAGAGGTAGAGGAAGAGGAAGGGGTGGAGTCATCACATGTTTCACGTGTGGGAAAAATGGGCACAAGTCTTACGAGTGTCCAGAGAAAAAGAAAGACATTGGGGAAGCTCATATCGCTGAAGCACAACGACGAGATGTTGAGGCCGAAGATGCAGAAGGCGGAAGATCACTTGCAATGCGTAAAGTCCTTTTGACACCCAAGAAGGAGGTGGAAAGCTCAGTCCAAAGGACCAGACTCTTTAGGACTGCGTGCAAGACCAAGGACAGGGTGTGCAAGGTTATCATGGACAGCGGTAGCATGGATAATCTCGTTTCAACCGAGATGGTAGAGAAACTGGAGCTGGAGACAACCGATCACCCGAGTCCATATAAGGTTTCATGGCTACAAAAGAGACACTAGGTAAGTGTTACTAAACAATGCTTGGTTGAATTCAAAATAGGAGGGTATAATGATGAAGTACTCTGTGATGTCATTCCCATGGATGTATGTCATTTATTGCTGGGTAGACCATGGCAATATGATAGAAATGTGATTCATGATGGGCAAATGAACACATATACCCTGGAGAAGAATGGGAGAACCCATATGTTGCTTCCGATAAAAGATAAGGAGGTGAAGCCAGAAGTAAGCAACACAATACTTCTCATGAGTGGGAAGGAGCTTCTTACTGAAGTTAAGAAGAAAGAAGATCCACAATTCTTTGTGGTTAGAAAGCCGAGGATTGTTCTGACTAGTACAAGAGTGGATGATTTACCAAAAGAGGTTCAGGAACTGTTGGAAGAGTTCGCTGACATCATGGTGGGTGAATTACCTCATTCGTTACCACCCATGAGGAGTGCGAGTCATCATATAGACCTCATACCAGGGGCCAGTTTGCCGAACAAAGCTGCATACAGGTTGACGCCACAAGAAAATGAGGAGGTTAAAATGCAAGTCCAGGAGCTGTTGGACAAAGGATTGGTTAGGGAAAGCTTGAGTCTGTGTGTTGTTCCGACAGTACTCAATCCAAAGAAATATGGAGGATGGAGAATGTGTACCGACTCGAGAGCGATCAATAAGATAACCATTAGGTACAGATTTCCATTATCGAGAATGGATGATCTGATGGATTTCTTGAGCGGGGCAAAGTATTTTTCAAAGATTGATTTAAAAAGCGAATATAACCAGATTCGCATGAGAGAAGGTGATGAATGGAAAGCAGCATTCAAGACAAACGAAGGTTTGTATGAATGGATTGTCATGTCGTTTGGCTTGACAAACGCACCGAGTACCTTCATGGGGCTGATGAACGAAGTCTCGAGGGAGTTCATAGGGAAATTTCTCATCGTATATCTGGATGATATACTGATTTACAGTAAATCAGAGGCTGAGCATATGAAGCATTTGGCCATTGTGATGAAGAAGCTACAGCAGGAGAAGTTGTTGATTAACATGAGAAAATCTTCATTTATGAAGACGGAACTCATTTACTTGGGATTTGTCATTTCGACGAATGAGTTGAGGATGGATCCGAATAAAGTAGAAGTGATCAAGAATTGGCCATCACCGAGAAATGTATTCGAGGTGAGAAGTTTTCATGGACTGGCTAGTTTCTACTGGAAGTTCATTAGAAATTTCAGTGGAATTAGCGCAGCGATGATGGATACAGTGAAGAAGCGACATAAGTCTTTTCACTGGACAACAGAGGCTGAGAAGAGCTTTAATCTGTTGAAGCAGAAGATCACGGAACAACCGGTTTTGGTGTTGCCGAATTTTCTGAAGACATTTCAGATGAAATGTGATGCAAGCGGGTTTGCCATAGGAGCGGTCTTGAGTCAGGCGGATAGGCCGATTGCGTATTTCAGCGAGAAGCTCAATGAGGCAAAACTGAAATACTCCACGTATGATAAGGAATTTTATGCTATCATACAAGCATTGAAGAAGTGGAGGCATTACTTGATCCCGAAATAATTTGTTTTATATAGTGATAACCATGCACTATAGTTTGTGACTCAACAGGAGAAGTTGAATCAGAAACATGCAAAATGGGTAGAGTATATGTAGAATTTTACATTTGTAATTAAGCATATTTCAGGTACTGCTAACAAAGTGGTTGATTCTTTGAGCAGGAAATGTTTGTTGTTGCAGGAGTTCCGAGTCAAAACATTGGGTTTTGATGACCTCAGGGACATGTACGCAGGTGATGCAGATTTTACAGAAGCGTATGAAGCAGCTGAGAATCCAGTTCTCAGAGATAGAAGCCAGTGGATAGAGTACGTGATCCAGGAAGGATTGTTGTTCAAAGGTAATCAACTGTGTATCCCGAAATGCTCCATGAGGGAGAACTTGTTAAAGGAGAAACACAGCGGAGGATTGGCCGGACATTTCTGTCATGATAAGACATTCACGAAGCTGAGCGAGTCATACTTTTGGCCAGGGATGCGGTCAGAGGTCAAGATATTTGTAGACAGATGTAGAGTTTTCCAGCACTCGAAGGGGAGGAAGCAAAATGCAGGATTTTATCAGCCATTGCCCATACCAGAGAGGCCATGGGAGGCGATTAGCATGGATTTCGTATTGGGGTTGCCAAGGACACAAAAAGGATTTGATTCCGTCTTTGTAGTCGTGGACAGGTTTTCCAAGATGGCACATTTTATTCCATGCCAGAAGACCAGTGATGCGACTCACATCGCAAATCTGTTCTTCAAGGAGGTCGTTCGGCTTCATGGGTTGCCGAAAAGCATAGTTTCAGACAGAGACACGAAGTTCATAGGGCATTTTTGGAGGACCTTATGGAAGAAGATATGGACTAACTTGATGTTTAGTTCAGCTTATCATCCGCAGACGAATGGGGAAACGGAAGTGGTGAACAGAAGTCTGGGAGACTTGCTGAGAAGCTTGGTGACAGAGCACCATAGCAGCTGGGATAGCATATTGCCACAGGCAGAGTTTGCATACAATGATTCAGTGAATCAGAGTACAAGAAAAAGTCCATTTCAGATTGTGTATGGCGTGCAGTCGAGAGGAGTTGCTGAATTGAGGGACTCAGAGCAGACTGTTACTAGCAGTGCTAGTGCAGAAGAATTTGCTGAGGCAATGAAGGAACTTCACAGCCAGGTGAAGCAATGACTAATAGATTCAAATCACGAGTACAAGCGCAGAACAGATCATCATCGGAGACAACTTCGGTTTGAGGTTGGTGAGTTAGTTCTGGCACACTTGAGGAAAGAAAGGTTCCCGACGGGAACATATAATAAGTTGAAAATGAAGAAGATCGGACCATGTAAGGTCATGAGAAAATTCGGGGAAAATGCTTATGAGATCGAGTTACCCGATGGGATCGGAATATCTCTGATATTCAACATCACGAATTTATATCCATATAAAGCTAATGAAGCAGGAGCAGAAAGTGATGAGCAGCCAATGATCCAGTGGATGAAACAGATGCCAGTTGCAGAGAAGCCGCAGATGGAATGCATACTTGACAAAAGAGTGAATAAGAAGACCAGGAGGAAAGAATACTATGAGTATCTGGTCAAATGGTAGGGCCATCTAGTGGAAGATGTCAGCTGGAAGAATGAAGCGGAGATACAGAAGCATGGACATACCGTGCAGGGGCTCATGGACAGGAGCCCATGAAACTTTTCAAGCGAGGGAGTATGATGCAGGAGCATCACCGACTCATCAAGCGAGTCGGCGTGGAAGCAGAAGACAGCTGGACAAGCATCACAAATTTTGAAAATGCTTTGGGATTGTTTCGCAATCTTAAATGACTCATTTAAGAAATGGTGAACTTGTATATTGTAATGGACCTTGAGCGGATAGATCTCGTCCTTTAGTAGATAGACGACATTTAAATTAGTTAATGTTGGTAGATAGGAATTTAATTCTATATTTGATAGCTTAGAACGAGGAGGGAAAAAGGATATAGACACCCTCATTTGTACATTGTAACATTATCAATCCAGGAAGAGAGAGCAAGCAGAGAGCTGTATGAAGAACACCCATGTACAGGCATTTGAATTAATAGAAGAAATCTTTGATTCAAATTCATGGTTTGTGTTGTTTCTCTGTGTATTGATGTTATGCTCATGAATGTTTGCTTCCTGTCATACATTTGCTTTTATATGCTGTGTATGTGATTTCATGGTGGAATTGAAATTTGAAAGGAAGAGTGAATGAGTTTCAATTGTTTCTCTAATTGAGCTAGAGGATTCCTGCAAGGAGTGCAGTCGAATTGTCTGCAAGGAGTGTGTTGACAGAAGGGTTCAATTAGAGATAGCTTTTGTTCTCATTTCCTCAAAGGTGCAGTTAAGCACAGTGCCGTGCAAGGAGTGCGCAGGTGGGTTAAAGGTCTCAGGGTTGCGAACCTGAGTGAAGTATTAAAGACTACTGCTGCAGGAGTGCGCAAAGTCGAGAGACTTCAACATTTAGATGTCGTTGAAGGCTTGCCGCAAGGAGTGCGTGCAAGAGATTTTTGAAAGGCTTGAGAGTCGAGAACAAGCTCAGGAGGTATAGAACCTTGATTAATTACCAAGGGAAGCACAAGGATTTGGTGCCTTGAAAGCTTGCAAGAAGCGCCGCAGGCTTGCGAGAAGGCAGATGAGTTTCGTGGAGAGGAATTCAATCGTTTCACAGAATCATCAAAGGAAGAACCGACGACCGAAATCCTTTGAGGAGAATTCGCGAAGTTCCATGGGCCATTGGATCTCACGGAGGTGTAGGGGGGTTACATTATAAGAGTGGAAGAGGTTAGAAGCTCATGAGGGGTAGAGTCGTCGATCCAAGTCACAAGGATCGTCAGATCTACACGTGATATCGTGTATCGGGGATTCGCGAGTCAAAGCTCCAAATTTGTGCAACAAGAATTGCGATATCGCGATCCGCTATATCCCGACTAGCCCAGAACCATCCATCAGTGGGGACGTGTGTTAGAAGATCCAAGGGGAGTTGGGGTTCGGCATATCGGAGGTCCTGAGGACATGATACTCAGACCGTTTGGAATCGTGATCCGTGATATCCCGACGGGAGATTTGTGTGGGTCACAACAGGAGCTAGTGGAGGATAGGTGGCATAGTATCGGGGATCGGGAAAAGGAAAGTCCCAAATCCATTGACATCAGGATTCGTGATCCTGTGAATCCCAACATCCCGATAGAAGTGACGGTAGGTGGAATATTCAACCCACACGTGCATCGAAGTATCGGCACATCGGGGTTCGGAGTTTATAAATTCCATTTGTTGACGTAGCGAGTAGCGATTTACCGATAGGGAGAACCCCGATAGCAAGAGAGAAAGTCAACGTTGACTCACGTCGGAGTTCGGGGAATCGTGAGGCACAAAACACGTGACCATAGGATTCGCGAAATCGCGAAGTCCGATTTCCTGATCATTAAGGGAGATAATTCGAAGAGTTGTTGTGGGTAAGGAAAATTCCCGATAGGGAATTAGAGGAACAATTGAGTTCTTCGGGCCGTGAGTGGAAGAAGATCCTGTGGAAGCAGGCGTGCTCCGAGGAGTGCGACTGCGTCATAACTTCCTACCAGTTGGAGTTGCTGAACAGGGGTTTGGGTGCATCCTAATCAGTGGGTGTTGATCTAAAGAGGAAGAACATATACCTTCTATTGTAACTTGTAAAACAAAATTTTGCAGTTAATAGAAAAGTGTTTGTGGTTTTCCCAATAGGGTTCCACGATAAAATATTGTGTTTAAATTTTGTTTGCATTGACAAAAGTAAAAATATGATCAAATTAATCTGTCACTGATTCACCCCCTCCTCTCAGTGATAAGATCTGATCCTTCATATTTCACTCAGAGTCTTTGATACCTAGCTTGGTGCGCAAGGGATGGAAATTATTTGTTAACTCCGACATTATTTTGCCCCTCTCTTGCCGCAGTGTGGTCCATCTCATGTATTGATCATCATAGTTACCAACAGGGTAATATTATTCCTTGACCACATCCACAAAAAAATTCCAAGTGGGCTCAACTCCATATATTCTAGACTCCTCTATGGAAATTTGCTCCCATTAAGTTTCCTACCAATGTTTGACATGGGGGAGAGCCTTAAGGAGAGCGAAGGTGATCTTTTCCCTGTCAAAAAAATTGTGAACAAAGAAATAACCTTCTAGCATATTTAACCATTTTTCTAGGGCATCTGCATGTATATGACCTTCAAATATGGAAATATCAAAATTGAATTGTACCTTGAAAGGAGAGGTGCTTCCAAAGTGGCTGCTTGATGAAGATGTGCCTACTATTATCGGCAGGTGTTGAAGGATGTGGGGAAAATTCTCCATCATTTTGTCCCTCTATCGCGTGAGAGCTTGCTTAAGCAACAAATTGATAGAATATTCTACTCCATCGTTTTTCTTTTCTTCCACCATGGAGGGATTCTTGGGCATGTGACAGAGATTGTCCTCAAGAGAGACAAGATTGAGATCCAACTTTATATACTCAGACCTCGTTAAGGACATGCACTGAAAAATGATAAAGAGCGACAGACCTCGTTAAGGACATGCACTGAAAAATGATAAAGAGCGGCTTGCTCTGATACCACTGTTTCGGATTATTTTTGGCACAATGAGAGTGGAGATATAACACATAAATATACAGAGATATGGCAAGAGAGGCACACATATAACAAATATATATCGGATATATAAAAAGAGTTACATATATACAGTAATACACAATTTCTATTAATGATTGAAATGTAAAAAACTGTAGAAATACAAAGTGAAAGACTCGCTAGAATGGTGGAAGCTTATCTTTGAGAAGAGATGTGATGAATACTCGTATTCGCAAGAATATGATATTACAATGAGGCTCCAAATACCTTTTTATCATAAAGAAAATCCAAAACCCTAACCCCAGAAGATGAAAAGACAACAGTTTTGTGGACCCCGTTTTTGGGTAGTTTGGTGTATCAACTTCTCGAGGGTATAACTTTGGCATACAATATTTATTTAGGGTGAACAATATCTCGTTGGAAAGGTATTGATGAGGAGATTCATTTTGGGGGCTCAATCAGAGCCTTTGGAAATGATTGAGGTGCCCTATTGTGAAAAATCTTCTTTTAGGCCCTCAAAATGGCCCCAGAAGTTTAGGAACTGAAAAAACTGCTAAAATTAGTAAATTTCCATAAGATTGTTTTGAGCCAGTTGGAATAGGTGGGTGGCCACCGATATCCACCTGGATAAATCCTCCCTCCTTAAGAAGAAATTGTATCCATTGCGTTGACTTCCCATGGGAGAGGGGGAAGCATTTGCTAAATTTGAACCTCGGTGAGCTGCTTGCCTTGCTGGAGAAGTTGAGATACTTGGCTTATGGTGTTAGAAATAATAGATGTGCTCATTTAACCATAGACAATATAGCAATATTTTCACCCAAACATAGGCCAAAGCCACCCCCGAGCACCTTAACCTTGACAGAGAATAATTCTGGAAGCAAACCCTAGGCCTAATAGCCAATCAATGTAGCGTACCTCTCTCTAGAGCTAGCACACAAGGTAGAAAGTCCAAACCATAACCAATAGAAAGTCCAAGCCTAAACCGAGAATACAGGCTGCAATCATTGCAGTTGCAACTACTCCCCAGACTTGCGCACTTACCCAGTTTCTGCAGTGCACACTTCTTCACTTCTACAGTTGCGAGCTGTGTTCTCAAAATGAGCTCTGACGTCCTGTATTTATACTATTTCTCCTGAGTTGTCTGGGCCGACTTCTCATTCTGGATGCTAAACACTTAACATTAAATATTTCTTTTAGCTGACTTGTCTTCTAGGGTTATGTCCAATGCTTTAGGGTTTCTTCTTTCTTCCCGAAATATTCTATTCTCGTTAGGGTTACACATGGAGGTAAATACCTCCCACAACTACCATAATATCAACACTCCCTCCTAGCTAGGGAGGTATTGAAGGAAATGGTTTTGAGCACAAACATACCATTCAACAGGTAGCATCATCATATCCATACATGTTGTTTCATGATTAGATCACGAGCACCATCATCACTATCAGTATAAACTACATCATCTCTCGAAACCATACTCCAACTGAGTAATCAAGAATGATGTTGAATAAGTCACTCACTCCACAGAGTGATGCAAGAACCATTATTTGAATCCGAACATATGTCCTAGAAGAATAACTATTCCAACAGATGATGGAAGCCATGCCATGGGATACAAGGATTATTCTTCTAATCCAGACATACGTCTTAGAAGAATAAATGTCCTGGACCATTTTTTGTCTGGAGAATTTTTTTCCACTATCCATCTAGCTGATAGTCATTTTCAACACTATTGATAGTCTACATGGAAATCAGAACAATGTCATTCAATAGAACACAACTGTGTCTATCCATAGTAGTACACAACTACTATCCATTGGTACACAACCACACCAAGTAGCACACAGATACTTAATCAGTGACACATAGTCACAACCAGTGGAACACATCCACCACAATAGCATACACCTACTGTTCAGAGACATACAGTCTTCATAGAAATCATATCATCTGATATCAACCTGCATAGAAACAATATCATGATATAAGATAAATCATCCGAGTCATTCTTCCACTCACATCTGTGAGATCTGGAAGAGCATATTCCCTCAGAAAGTAAAACATTAGCCATGGACTATCTGGACTATTCTTCTCAATCATAGAAGAATAATTGTCCCTGATTTTTGAGCCTGGACCATTCACCTAACTGGGCCATTCCTCTACACTAAACATAGTGCAACCTGGATAGAATGAGTCGGCCCTAGGGAATTCCTGTCCCTGATTGTTGAACCTAGACCATTCACCTAACTGGGTCATTCCTCTGGCACTAAACATAGTGCAACCTAGAGAGAATGAGTCTTCCCTAGGGAATGACTATCCGGACCATTTCCTAAGGAAATGACTATCCTGCACCAACCTCCAAAATGAACCATTCTTTGAAACTACTCACAACTGTGAAATTTGAAAGAATGACTGCCCGATGAGGCAGACCATTCTACTTGACCACTACTCAGAGTGACTGCCAAGAAGAATGATTGTCCTAGACCATTCTCCCACACTGGCCATAAAGGGAATCGATGTCTATGGTACATCAACAATCTATTGAACCATTTTCATTACGAAAATGACTGTCTGATTTGGACCATTTTCCGAACTGGAAAATGCATGTCCGTCAAAAATCTCAAACCACTTTCCGAACTGGAAAGGAAATGCTCATTTTGGACCATTTTTTGAACTAAAAAATGATTGTCCATAAATAAATAACACATCAGTGCTCCCTCCCAACCTGGGAGTAATCTCTTACTTTTTCAATAAGGAAGTTGTCTCCACGAGCCCCAACTTGTTTTTTAAGTACACAAACTTTTTCATCTTGGACATAGGCTTTACCAAAATCTCTACTATCTGCTCATCTATGGAGATATATATTGGAGAACCACTTCTCTTTTCTGGACTTCATCATGAAGAATTTAATGCTTGATCTCAATGAACTTTGGTCTGTCATGGAACACTGGTTTTTCTCTAAAGGCTTCATGTAGCCCTGTTCATTACAATATATATCATGGTCGATTTTAACACTTATGTTTCCTGCTAGCTCATGACATCATGGCAAGACTCAAACTGAAACATATCCAAGTAGAACTTCTTCTGTTATCATGAGAGTTTTCCATGGATTGGCAATCCATCATCCCAGACTTTTGAGTAACTATTTTGATACACTGTCTCTGTCATAGAAAGTTTTCACCACACTTTTGTTGTATATGAGATACTCTGCATCAATTTATTTGAATCCATACAAGGTCTTCTTATATATGCATACATGGGTCTCTTTTTGGTATACCTCAACAAATTGAGATTGCTTTACATAAGCTTCTTCCTCAAATGATCTCATTGGGACGAAAAATATTTTACAAGCAACTGATCTAAACTTAAATCCATGGATACTGCAAGAGATATAATAGCTCAGATAGAGGTATACCTGGTTTATAGGAACAAGTTGTTGTCATAGTCTTCTCCTCCTTATAGAAGAACCTCTAGTTCTGAATCTCGCAATGCTTCCATTCATAATCCCTTTTCACAATTTCTTACATATACTGTTCTTCATCATATCTTCCATTACTTCTGCTTGAATGCTTCTAGTGGGTTCAAACCAAGCTAGTAGTCTTGTGATTCTCAGTATAATAACTGGTTGTTCTAGATTTTTCTTTCTTTCTTGGAATCTTCATGTTCTTCCTCATGTTTCACTTTAGCTCTTGGGTCCATGGAGTCTTCTATGGATTCCATGCCCTGAAGATTCCAACTTCTTCCTTTCGTCATAGGATCATGGATGTAGATGGAAAACCGAGGATAGTTTAAGGCTTCTTTTCGAAGATGACTTCTTCTAGAGTCAAACTGAGCACATACTGTTTATCATGGCTGCTACTTTCAATTGGAACATGGACATATACTTCATAATCCTCAATGGATCATATCATTTAGGATTATCTCCCTCCCAACCATTGCTTCATGCATGAATGCATGCTCTTCTTTTGGAATCTTGTAATCAAATCCCTCCAACTAAGAGAGTCCATGCTTTCGTCCGCATCCTTATTTCCTTCTGCAAAGTATCACAAGTCTTTTTCCAATTTCCTCTTGATTGTTGACTTCTTTCTGTTTTTACTTCTTCTGGGTCTCTTCAAGTTTGATTATGATTTCGACTTATCTAGCAGTTGTTACTTATATTATAGCTTCCACAGGAATT
>JASDQU010947982.1:0-13879 GCA_032191745.1 Picea mariana
AGAAGTCAAACACAGCCTCAAACGGTTCAGACGGAGGATGCGTCGACTTCTCAGGAAAACATCATAGGTTGGCCTCACGGTTTCAGGTTTCAGAGTTGTGTGAGGTATGCAGAGATCAGACACATAGGAAACATGGTTCAGACAACAGACATAAGAATGGAGGACGAACCCCCATCATGGATCAATGCTTGGGTTAAATTGCATGTGCCTGGGCCGACACATGTCACCCATAAAGTTGCATGCAGTCCATCAAGTATGCATTCTCTTTTCCAAGAACTTAGGATAAAAACATGTTTGTCACACAACTTTGGAATAATAATAAATTATTATTCTCAAGCACTTAAGGCCCTAATATTAGCCCCTCTTTTCCGCATAGTAGCATTGCCTAGTAGTGGGGTTGATGGCTAGGGGATGTTACAATATGATATCAAAGCCCATGGTTTCAACACTGAGCCTAGATGGGTCAGATAAGTGGTCTTTGGACCCAAGGTTTCGAGTGGAAATGGTATTCGGATGGAACCAATTTCGAACCTTAGAATGTTTTTGAGTGCGAACAAGTTATTGGTCGTGTTACGAAGATGAGGAGTAGCAGTAGAATAAAACCGTAGCTAATATGGTATTTGACCATAGAGAGAGAGAGCCCAAAACCTGGGGTGTTGGAACTGTAGGATCTGTTTTGGAAAAGGAGAGTCCTTTATGACCATCAGATCCAGAGAAGGTATAGGAAGGTTATCCTGGAAGCCTTTCAGAGTTTGGTAATCGAGAGAAGTGGAATGTGTTGAGGCATAAACTTCCGAAGGAGATCTACAATGTAGATCGTAGGAAAAGAGCCTGACTGTTAGATCCGTGTCCAGGAATTCAAAGGAAAATCACTTCGAAGGATTTCTAGTGTGGAGTGTGACAAACGCCCGAAGTCTCGAAGTAGATCGCAACTGTCCGTTGTGAAGGACACAGGTTAAGAGATCATGTACTTTGCATGGAAGTACTTTTTGAGGAGGAAAGTGTTGTGAGTTTGAAACTCCCAAAGGCTTAAGTGTTGAATTCACTCTTAGTCGTTGATCATGAAGGAGGACACATGTCAGTATATCATGAACTCCAGGAGAAAGCACTCTAGGAAAAAACGAGCATAGAGGAGTTGAAATTCCCAAAGTCCGAAGCTCTGAAGCCCAAAGTTTCAAAGTGAAAGGATAGACATGGTGGGGATAGATGAATTTTCCTATGGTGATGTGGACCTTTCTCGGCATACCACGTTCCATCGCCTTAGTTGGTGACAATTGTACTATGTGGGCCCGGAGGATAGAGAAGCCGAAAGTTCATAATTCGGGAGATCAAAAGGGAAGAAAGCGGGAAAGCTTCTAGAAACTGAAGTCCTGAAGCTCTGAAGTCCCAAAGTCTTGGAGCTCATACACTTGAGGTTCCATAGTGAGTGTTAGTCATTGGAGGTTGGGTAGACATGGACTATTGATCCACTCTACTTCGTGATTTCGGTAACTCAGGACTCCGAGAGATTGTTGTGATGTTCTTTAAAAATTTCTAAGGCCGAAGGCCCGAGTAAGCATTTATTGATCTATCACTTGGTCATGACCCATGGTCCTGTGGGTTAGGGGACTGAGAGAAAGGGGCTAGTGCCTAAAAAATTCGTAGAGTAGAACCCCGAAAGAAAGTTAAATCTAAACATTTTCTGTAATCGTATTTGTTTATGAATGTCATGGGATTTGTTAAGGAATGATGTCCTAACAAATTCTGGTTGTCTGCACGTTGTGTTTGTAGAATTTTAATGAGTGCCGGAACTGAATAGAGTTTTCACTGAGTGCAAAGACATCCCCTAGCCATCAACCCCACTACTAGGCAATGCTACTATGCGGAACATTCTCATATATATATATATATATATATATGAGAATGTTCTGCATAGTAGCATTGCCTAGTAGTGGGGTTGATGGCTAGGGGATGTTACAATATGATATCAGAGCCCATGGTTTCAACAATGAGCCTGGATGGGTCAGATAAGTGGTCTTTGGACCCAAGGTTTCGAGTGGAAATGGTATTCGGATGGAACCAATTTCGAACCTTAGAATGTTTTTGAGTGCCAACAAGTTATTGGTCGTGTTACGAAGATGAGGAGTAGTGGTAAAATAAAACCGTAGCTAATATGGTATTTGACCATAGAGAGAGAGAGCCCAACATGCATATTTAATGGCATTTAACCAAACAATACAGAGTAATCACAGGATTACTGCTAACATATAGAAATAATGGAATTAACAGTAATTCATAATTGCAATGGAATACATGAAAACATACAAGCATCACAGACATGCAATTTAATTGAAATTAAACACATAATGATACTTATATTTGAAAATGGAGTAACTCCACCAACTACGTGCAGACCTTCCACAAACCTCCCATCCTTAGACCACGTTGCTCATCACGCTCAACACTGGGTCACCCCCGAGCCGAGACCAAGCTCCACCTAGTGCAAGGGAATCCTAGACTAGGTTGAGGTTACAGGAAAAATGCACAAAGAAACTGAAAGCATTCTCTCTAGGAGCCTTCTTACACTCACTACTCACAGACTCTCATTACCCACATGCCTGTTCCACCTAGGAGTATACACCTTCACAAGAACAGTCCATCCGTTGATTCACCTCCCTCTTTGGGTCTCGACAACAGGATAGATCATGAATTCTCAAAGCTCCATAGCTGGTGCTCGACTCTCTCTGGGAGAGAACCACTTCCCAGTAGACTCTCTCACCTAGAGAGAGCTGCTCACAGGCCTGAAAAACCTGCCTCTTTTACCACGGGCCTGAAAACCCACTTCTTCAACCAGTTACTACTCAATTCCCACAAGGTAAGGATAAAAACAACATTTCAACACTCATTCACATGGGGATTACAACAGGAAAATTGGGTGTGGATGTCCAAAAATGACAACATTCCCATGAAGACACAACATGGTTTAGGTAACACATAGGAAAATAACCCAAACGGTTAAGCATGAACTCAGATTTGTAGTGTGGATAAATTGGGTTCACAGGACACACATGAGACATGGCTCAGTCCATGATGTTTCCACTATATTTTAGGGTGCATGACAAGGAATCAATGCAAAATTCAAACGCAGCCTTAAACGGTTCAAACGGAGGATGCATCGGCTTCTTAGGAAAACATCACAGGTTGGCCTCATGGTTTCGGGTTTCAGAGCTGCATGAGGTATGCAGAGATCAGACGCATAGGAAACAAGGTTCAAACAGTGGAAAAAATAATGGAGGATGAACCCCCATCACGACTCAATTCTTGGGTTAAATTGCATGTGCCTGGGCCGACACATGTTGCCCATGAAGCTGCATGCACTCCATCAAGTATGTGTTCCCCTTTCCAGGAACTTAGGATAAAACCATGTTTGTCACACAACTTTGGAATAATAAAAAATTATTATTATGGATAAGGACTTAAGCCCCTAAGCTTAACCCCTCTTTCCAAACTTTCATCCCCCTTTCCCTTACCCACTATGTGGAAGCTTAGTCCCCCATCACCCTTTCTTCGTGGTCGATATGCACACAATGATGTTTATATTTTATTAATGTTTTGCATAATTACATATACAAAAATAGGCTCCTGGCCTTTAACACTTAGGATCTCTAGCCTAATTAACACATAAGCCCACCAACTTATCAACACTCGACTCAATAGCCTACAAACATATTTTACAATTCATAAATACAACAGGGGCTCATCCTTGGGTATATTACAGAGATCTCCTTCAGGTCTCCGGACTTTGGAGATTTCAAATATCAACCCATTCTTTCCTTCATACATCAATATTTTGGAGCTGTCAATCCACTGATGCGTGTCCCTTTCGGATCAACAATCGAGATATCCTTCGAGTCTTCAGAGTTCAGAGATTTCAAATCTCAACCCCTTCTTTCCTCCGCAGTGATCACCTGCTGAGTAAGTCATAAGTGGTAGAGACCGCTTGCTGTCAATTAATACTTCCACTTACACTATCCTTCCACTGTAGAAGATCGATGGTCGAAAATTCTTCCGAAGTGATATTCATATCGGACGTCTCATGTCCACTTCGAGACTTCGGCATTCAGGACTTCGAAACTTTTGGCAAGTGCTAGTGGTAAAACTCTCGAAGCAAAACTCCCATAGTGACGTAACTTTCTTACGTCACTTGATGACGTGTCACGAGTGGAGTAGTTTCCATGTGTCACTCTGAATCGTGATTTTCATGTACCTGAAATGTCGATTCAACTTGACACTTTTCATTATCTGACTGTGCCACATGTCCTTGCTGATGTGGTATGTCACATTTTCTTGCTGACATGGTCTATCGATGTGGTCTGCCACATGTCAATGTTGACGTGGTCTGCTGACATGGTCTGTTGACGTGGTCTGCCACATGTCCTTGTAGACATGGTCTGCTGAGGTGGTCTACCTGATCAACAACCATGATCCAATGGTGATTGTATGTCCTCCAAATCCGATGGTCCTTATTCATTTTGGATTTCTAGGCTTCGTGTATTTTGAATCTCAAACTGAATTCTTGAAGTGATATTTCTCCAGAGAGTAACCTCCTCGCAACTTTAGACCCGAACTGAACGTTGTTCGTCGATCATGTTCTTAGATCGATTGCTCGATCTATCTATGGTGCTTCTCTTCTGGCTTATCCTATCCTTCCACTTAGAATGATCCAACGGATGATAGAAATTCGCATAAATGAGATCTCAGATATTACCTCACTTATCTTATCCTTCCACTTGAGAATGATCTGACGACTGATGAGAATTCGGGTTTGATCTGATAGTTGACGGGTATTCAGATAATCGAGAACTCAACCTTTCTTCTTATCCTATCCTTCCACTCAAAAGTGATCCAACAGTCGATGTGGACTCTTCGAAGAATATTAACGGTCGACGATGATTGCAGAACCACAACTTGCATGTGATTTAAATCGACACCCAAACTCCACAATTTGAAGTTGTGCGTTGTTGTTGAGTCAACCATAATCATCGATATTTGAAGCTATGAGATATGATGGTCCTGACTAATTGCGGGATTGGAAATAGCACGATGTTTAATTCTCCTTTCGATCTCTGTAATCTATCCCTGTCATTGATCTAACGATTGCACATTTGACAATCACGACTTAATCTGGCTTAAACTAATCATTTGTTGGATCAACCAGAGTCGTCGATATTCGATTCTATGAGATTTGACGATCTAGACCAATTGAGGGATTGGAACTAGTGAGTCATTTAATTCTCCTTCCAATATCCGCAATTTATCCCTACTGTTGATCTTTCGATTCTGCATCAGATCGTCACGACTTAATCTGGCTTAAATTGATCATTTTTTGGATCAACCACAGTCGTCGATATTCAATTATATGAGATCTGATGATCTAGACCCATTGCAGGATTGGAACTAGGGAGTCATTTAATTCTTCTTTCGCTCCCCACAATTCATTCCTGCCGTTGATCTGGCTTGCAGATATGATGGTCACGATCCTCAAGCCCACGGTCACTCATATTATCGATGTCTGTTATATGAGATGATCAACACCGTCAATTTATTGATCGGATGGCTACTAAGGCTTCTCACCTTTTCCTGTGCATTGGTCGACTTCTCAATATTTCCATCGATCCCGATGACACTTCTGCAATGTGCTCTTCCTTCTGAGTTTTGATCTTCATTCACTTATGTACAACATTTTCCCTTCTGAGCTTTGATCTCTACATATTGTTCACTCCTCCTCCTGATCTTTGATCTTCATTCAATTATGTACAACGTTTTCCCTTCTAAGCTTTGATCTTTGAATTTGCTAACCCTCCTGAGATTTCATCATAGGAACATTGTTGATCCTATATTGATCAAGAATAATCATGAATTGCTTCAGTTCGCTCCTCCTCCAGAGCTTACGCTTTCGATCTTTGCATATTGTTTGATATTTTCTTCTAACTGATATAATATTGACATCAATGAAAATCTCATCTATAGTAATGATAATTCATCGTAACAACAAATCATCACATAGACTATTGAAATCAATGAAAATATGTCCAACAATATCCCCCTTTTTCATTGAGGGAAACCCACTAACTTCATATACAAAACTCCCCCTATTATGATGCTTTATTTGTATGAAGTTTTCTCTCCCCCTTTGACATCAATGGGAAAGGTTTTTTCTTCCTTTGGTAAAGCTATGTATGTTAATGACCAGAATTTGAACTTGGGTAACTCTTCCTACAAACATCATTTTCTTGTCATAATTGAATGACTCCCCCTGTCAATATGCTCTCTCTCTGTTTCTGACTACTCTCCCCCTTTGTTTTTGAAGAGGTAGCTCTTCCTGACAAGGTTTCTTCCCCTCTTAATTTACTAACTTCTTATCTCAGTTGATTGGGATTTTTGTGTTTCAAATGAGTAGTCATCTTGATACCATTTTTTTTGTAGTGATCAAGTATTTTCAAAACTTAATCTAATTACTTTCTTAATTACTAACCAAAATACTTCCCCTGAGTTTTTACTGACTGTTCTCCCCCTTCGTTTCTAAAAGGGTAGATTTTTCTGACAAGGTCTCTCCTCTTGTTATCTCTACAGGATGTCATGTACATCATTTTGTACATCATAATGTTGCTTCTGTGGACGTCGTCATCCTATTGGAACACTGCGCAATTGTAGCTCATATTATTCAAACAACCCTTGGATATACTCATTGATTCTCTTCGATCTCTGACCAGATGTATCCATATTTATCCAAGATGCTTCTTTACTATACATTTCTCTTAAGTTCTCTGGGAAATTTTATACTATGATTGTCACATGACTGCAATTCTCTTTGTAGCAATCAACTTCACTCATTTTCACTTGTTCAATCTTTTCTATCCACATCTGTGAGTGTCCTAGTTTCTTGAACTTTGTTCTTTGATCTTCTATTACTACAACTTCATTTTTCTTCCATGTTTCATTGACTCATTTTGTCGTATTGAATGAAGCATTTCTCATTGATTGTTTTCTTGAGTTCCAACAGTTATTGTCTTTGTAGCCATATCCACCACAATTATAGCATCTCATAGTGTAACAATGTGCAAGAATATGTCCAACATGATTGCAGTTCCAACATCTTACACTGTTGTTGAACCTACCAAATTGTTTTCTTCCATGATGCCTACAATCCAAGGCTTTATGTCCATATTCATTACAAGAAAAACAATAGCCATTAAAAACATTCTCATACCTTATTTGATTCATCCATGAAGGTGTCTCTATTCTAAACTTGCTTTGAGGTGTATGAGTAGCTTCTGGATGTCTTCCTTGATCTGATCTTCTAAATTTGGTAGTGTTGCTTTCATTTCTTGAGCGTGAAGAACCTGAGTCATACATGCTTTCAATTTTTACAAATGAAGGAGTTGTGTCAGACCTGTCTTCATCCTTTACAAATGAAGGACCTGTGTCAGACATGTTTTCACCTTTTACAAATGAAGGACCTGTATTAGGTTTCTTAGGAGTGTTGATTTCTTCCTTGTTGTATCTAAGATTGGATTTTTCATTTGGTGATCTCTGAATATCGAAGATCTCATCCAGGGTATGGGGTTGTTCAAGAACTTGATTTCAGTGTTTGACTTCTCAGCCTTGTTTCTAAGATTCACAACTTTTTCTTCCATCTCATGACAGGATTCTTCCTTTTTGTTCAATTGGTTCCTCACTACCTCCTCTCTCCTTTTGGCTTATTCAAGTTGGATTTTAAGATTGACATAGCTTTCCCTTAGTTCTTTTAGTCCTGCAAGGTTTTTGCTTGGTTCATCATCTTCCTTCTTTTCTTCTTTTGCTTGATTGATTTCATTTTTTAGTCTCTCGATCTCCTCTTCCTTTGCTTGACAGATTTCATTTTTTAGTCTCTCGATCTCCTTTTCCTTTTCTTTTGTTATATCATCAAATTTTGTTTTTAATCTTTTGATCTCTTATTCTTTGTTTTCTAACTGAATCTTTTTCTCATATATGATTTCTTCATTGCCTTTGAGCTTTTCTTTTATTTCCAGGATATGCCTTTGTTTTCTAAGATCATCATCTTCCTTCTCCTTTACTTTTAATTGACTAATTTCTTTCGCCTTATCGATCTCCTCTTCTTTTTCTTCTAAATTATTATCCTGCTCAGATATTATCTTTTCATTGTCCTTGAGCATTTCTTTTATTTCCCAAATATGATTTTGACTCTTTTCAAGAAATTCTTTAGTGTAGTCACGAAGATAGCTCTAGTCTGAATCATTATGGTCATAGCAATATTCACAGAGACTCCAATCAACATTTTTTTTGGCCTTTTATAGTTCTTATTCTACTTCTTCCATGAGATAAATGATAACAAAACATTCTTTTATTGTATCTGATTCTTCTTCTTTACTTGCAAGGGAGGATTCAATATCAACAATATTGCAATCAAAATATTGTGGAGAGTCTTTAACTTTATTGATGGATGAGTCTTCCTCTTCATACTTGATAGGAATGTCTTATGTGTCTTGTCTTTTGGTTTGATACATCTCTTCTAAATTCATCCATAAGTCCTTGGCGGATGTTCATAGTCCTATGCGTTCCTTGACTGTATCTGATAATCCATTGAAAAGAATCTTCAATGCCACTTCATTGTTCTTCCTTGATTTTCTTTGGACTGTAATATTGGATAGATTATTTGAGGTAGTTAAGTACCAGGGATTTCTTACTACTGAATTTGAAACTTCATATCCTCTTAATTTCAAATATTGTTTCATATTTTCTCTCCATGAAGAATAATTTGTTCCATCAAATAAGGGAGCGTCAATTGTGGAGAGAGCCATATGCCTACCCATTTCTTCAGGATCTACCTTCCAATGGTAAAAATGTGCTGAAGGAACCCACTTTGATACCAATTGTTTAACACACCATCCACACTAAGAGGGGGGGGATGAATTAATGTGTGGAATTTTCTAACTTTCTTTCTTACAAGTTAGCAGTTAAAACAGAATTGAACAGATTAATAACAGTTAAATCATAATCGCAATGGACAAGAGATACCAGACGTTTGTATAAGATTTTGTATAATGTATTTATATATATGTAAATATAGTAATAATAATTTTCCCAGCACCAACTATTTTGTTTCAGCACCAACTAATGTAAGGAGCACCAAATCCTCATAGAGCACTAACTCTCAAGAGAGAACCAACTCTCAAGCAAGACCCAGCTTGCCACAAGACCCAGCTTGTTGATAGAACGCAATCTATCCAACTACAGTTAATTCAACTCTAGTAGCACTGATCCATTATAGAATCAACTCTATCTCATGATTAGAGGTATACCATAAACGCTCATCACCACACTTCATCCTTTATCTGGAATTCACTCCTTCTTTGCTTTATCTTTCCTCTGATATCCATGCCTTCTTCACTTCTTCTTCTCTCTGATATTCACATAGAACTTAGGTCCATATCTCCTTCATTTTCCTTTCCAGGCCACTCTTTCTTAGCGAGCCTATATTTTCCACAAGCCCGTTCTCTCCCACAAGCACACCATCCAGTGAACCAATCATGGTTATATTTATAGTTTCTTATGCTCAAAACTTGTTTAAGTTATTGATCTGACTTGTGAAACAAGTTATAACTAAATTGTTTATTTACAATGAATTTTGGGACCACTAGAAATCATCATTTCGGGTCTTCAACGTTAAACCTGGTAACCCCTTTTACTTTTATAAATTGATCATAGGCATGGATCTATTTCCTTCATTTCTGTGATTACAGAAATCAACGCTTCCTTCAAACCATGCTCATATGATGATTCACGTAGAACCATGGGCTTATTAATTTAAGAGATGCATTACATTATGAACTTTAAATCTCTTTACCATATGACCAATGGAGGTGACCTCACGTGAGGCGAGATGAGCACTTGAGCACTTATCAATTCAACGTTCATGATTCAATATTCGATGAGATGGATGATTGTCAGGACTTCGAGACTTCGAGACTTGCAACATGTCAAATCTCTCGGAGTGGATTTCACCAAATAGATCGGACGGTTCACTTTTACTTCGCGGAACCGTATCAATGGTCAGATTCAATACTTGGACCTGTATTATGATCAAAGGTTAAGAATGTGCCCAAAGTGATCTTCTGATTGGATGACTCATGTTGACTTCGATATTTTGGCTATTATGTTTATGCTATCCTTCTACTGTATTTTGATGAATAGTTGAGAGTACACCTAACATCAGATCAATGATCAAGATCTCCTTCAGGTCTCCAAACTTCGAAGATTTCAAATCTCAACCCCTTCTTTCCTCCGCACGTCAATCTTTCAGAGCTATCAATCTAGTCATGCATGTCCCTTTTGGATCAATGGTCGAGATATCCTTCAGGTCTATGGAATTCAGAGATTTCAAATATAAACCCCTTATTTCCTCTAGAGTGATCACCTTCTGAGTAAGTCATAAGTGGTGGAGAATTCTTGTTGTCAGTTAATATTTCCACTTACACTATCCTTCCACTGTAGTAGATCGATGGTCAAGAATGCTCCCGAAGTGATCTTCAAATCAAACGTCTCGTGTCCACTTCGGGACTTTGGGACTTTGGGCAAGTGTTGGTCGTAAAAATCCTGAAGAAAAACTCTCATAGTGATGTAACTTTCTTACGTCACTTGATGACATGTCATGAGCGAAGTAGCTACCACATGTCACTATGAATCGTGATTTGCATGTACCTGAAATGTTGATTCAACTTGACACTTGTCATTCTCTGAATCTACCATGTGTCCTTGATAATGTGGACTACTGACGTGGTCTGTCACATTTTCTTGATGATGTGGTCTGTCGATGTGGTCTGCCACATGTCCATGCTAACGTGGTCTGATAACATGGTCTACTGACATGGTTTGCCACATGTCCTTGTAGACGTGGTCTGCTGACATGTTATGCCACATTTCCATGATGATGTGGTCTGCTGACAAGGTCTGCTGACATGGTCTACCTGATCAACAACCCTGATCCAACGGTCATCATATGTCCTCCAAATCCAATGGTCCTTATTCATTTTGGATTTTCGGGCTTCAGGTATTTAAAATCTCAAACTGAATTCTTGAAGTGAGATTTCTCTGGAGCGTAACCTCCTCACAAATTTAGATCTAAACTGAACGTTGTTCGTCGATTGTGTTCTTAGATCAATGGCTTGATCTATATACATTGCTTCTCTTATGTCTTATCCTATCCTTCCACTTAGAATGATCCAATGACTAAAGAAAATTCGCATAAATGAGATCTCATATCTTACCTCGCTTATCCTATCCTTCTAGTCAAGAATGATCCGACGACTGATGGGAATTCGGGTTTTATCTGATGACTGAAAGGTATTTTGATAATCGAGAACTCAACTTTTTTTCTTATCCTGTCCTTCCACTCAAAAGTGATCCAATGGTTGATGTGGACACTTAGAAGCATATCAATGGTCGACGATGATTGCAGAACCAAAACTTGCGAGTGATTTAACTCGACACCCAAACTCCGCAATTTGATGTTGTGTGTTGTTGGTGAGTCAACCAAAGCCATCGATCTTTGAAGATATAATATCTAACAGTGCTGAATAATTGTGGGATTGGAAATAGCACAATGTTTAATTATCCTTTCGATTTCTGCATTCTATCCTTGTCATTGATCTGGCGATTGCGCATCTGATGGTCGCGAATTAATCTGGCGTAAACTAATCATTTGTTGGATTAACCACAATCATCGATATTCAAGTCTATGAGATATGATGATCTAGACTAATTGCGGGATTGGAACTAGCGAGTCATTTAATTCTCCTTCGGATCTCTACAATTTATCCCTGTCATTGATCTGCCGATTACGCATCCAACGATCACGACTTAATCTGGCTTAAACTGGTCATTTTTTGGATCAACCATAGTTGTCGATATTTGATTCTATGAGATATGACGATTTAGACCAATTGTGGGATTGGAACTGGAGAGTCGTTTAATTCTTCTTTCACTCCCCACAATTCATCCCTGCCATTGATATGGCTTGCAGATCTGACGATCACGATCCTCCAACGGTCCTCAAGACCACGGTCACTCATATGACCGACATTCGTTATATGGGACAATAAACACCATAAATTTATTGATCAGACAAATGCTGAGGCTTCTCACCTTTTCCTCTACATTGGTTGACTTCTCAATATTTCCATCGATCCCGACGACACTTCTACAATGCACTCTTCCTTCTGAGATTTGATCTTCATTCACTTTTGTACAGTGTTTTCCCTTCTGATATTTGATCTTTGCATATTGTTCACTCCTCCTCCTGAGATTTGATCTTCATTCACTTCTGTACAGTGTTTTTGCTTTTGAGCTTTGATCTCTGCATTTTCTAACCCTCCCGAACTTTTATCATAGGAACATTGTTGATCCTATCATGATCAACAATAATCATGAATTGCTTTAGTTCACTCCGCCTTGAGAGCTTACGCTTTTGATCTCTACATATTTTTGATATTTTATACTAACTGATATATTGTTGACATCAATGACAATCTCATCTATAGAAATGATAATTCATCGTAACAACAAATCATCACATAGACTGTTGACATCAATGACAATATGTCCAACATAATGGCCTGGAATATTCACGGCACAATTCATAAAGGAATTTGGTTCCAAGGTTATCATTCTTCCCATGTCATTATTGGCCATTGTTGGTGCTATTATTTTTGTTTTTATTACTAGAATTAGGATTTCCCCCAACTAAAGGGTTTTGTTGTTGAGGGTTTCCCCCATGTCCCTAGTTTTTTTTGTCTTTGTCTTTTCTCGTCTTCTTATAAATATTCTATAATGTGGTATGGTTTACCATGTTCAACTATTCAAATACTTGAACCTGTTGTATGGGCAAAGGTTGAACAAAGTTTACCCTAGGTTGTTGTTTCCCTTATAGTCGCATAGAAGTAGGTTGTGAAGGGCCCAAAAATGGGTAATATGGATTACTTGATTGTGAAGGTCCATAGGGACTGTATGATGTTTATTCCTCCACCACAACCTAGGTTGCATGAATTCCCATGTGTATTCTCAAGAATCTACATATCTTCTTGGGGTAATGGATTCATGGATTGTGCAGAGTTGTGCCCCCCAGCTGTTTGAGGAGGAGGAATTGAGAATGTGGGATTGGGTGCATATGGTGAGCCCATCGGATGAGGATAGAATAGTTATCCTCCTTAGTGTCTTTTGTATTGATTGATACCATACAAAGGAATATGGGTACCATAGGTATCGAGGTGGGTCATGGACCCAATCCCTTTATTTGTAGAATGGGATGCTCCAGGTTTTTGGTCACCAAATGGTAGATGCCAAAGAGCATTAGTGGGTAGAAAAAATCAAATTGTTGGGCTTTGGTGATGGTGTCTTCCTCACTTTATGGCAAGGTAGTGTCCACATCCTTGGAAATGAGGGGTACCAAGGATTTTAAGAATCACTCGATGCATAGTTATGAGGTGGTTTCAATTTTACATAGAATTCTTGTTTGATGCCATTCATGGATGTGGTATATGATATGAGTGGAAGTGGTTTGGTGGAAATCCAAGAGGATTTCCAAGCTAGTGTCATGATAGACTAGTAAATGAAAAAGTTCTAAAATATCCATTGCTAAAGACATTATGGTTGCATGGGACCCTTCTTTTTTATCCATGTAACATTTCTCGGATTGACCGGATAAGGTTCTTTGAAATATCCATAAGTGGATGGAATCATTAGGGATGTTGTGGGACAAGAACCATAAGTGAAACTCCATTACATGGTTGGCTAGGTATTCATTGGATTTCACATAAAACTTAGGGATGTCTAATGGAATTTT
>JASDQU010947982.1:20719-32865 GCA_032191745.1 Picea mariana
AGGTCTTCTAAAGTATTCTTCATCAAAAGAACTTGTGTGCAACATGATGCAGCAAAAATGTATTCTTCTTCTACTGTAGAGAGTGATGTGGATCTTTGTTTCTTTCTTGACCATGCTACCAAACTTTTTCCTAGAAAAAATTCTACTCCAATGGTTATTTTCCTATCATTTATGCCAGTGTCCCAATCTGCATTAGTATATGCAGTTAGATTGAAGTATTTATCTTTTGGATACCATAATCCAAGTTCTAGGGTGCCTTGAAGGTATCTAAATATTATTTTTATTGATTTTAAGTGAGTTTCTTTAGGTGTAGATTGAAATCTCCCGATGAGTTCTATAGCCTGCATGATGTAAGTTATTGTTGTTTTTGAATAGAGAAAACCTCCAACTATTGATCTATACATCGTTTGGTCCACTTTTGGTGAGTCATCTTCTAGGCTTAGTTTACATCCAGTGACCATGGGAGTACTCATAGGTTTACTGTCTTCCATTTGAAATTTCTTCATCATTTCCTTGATATATTTGGTTTGGGAAACAAATATTCCATTTTCTGTTTGATTTACTTGTAAACCTAATAAAAATGACAGTTGTCCCAACATAGACATTTACAACTCTTCTTGCATTTTGGTTGCAAATTTTCTTCTTAGTGTAGTAAGATTGCTCCCAAATATGATTTCATATACATATACCATCAAAAAAATCATGTTTTGATCCTCAATTTTGATGTATAGGTTGTTTTCAGTAGTCCCTCTCTTATATCTTTGTTTTGTTAGGTATGATCAAGCCTAGAGAACCATGCTCTAAGGGCTTGTTTAAGACCATACATGGCCTTTTTCAGCTTGCACACATAGTCTTGATTTTATGATAACATGAACCCTTCTGGTTGCTCAACATAGACATCTTCTTCTAGTGTTCCATCAAGGAATGTTGAATTGACATCCATCTGATATATTTTGAAATTTATGAAGCATGCAAATGCCAGGAACATTCTGATGGCCTCAAGTCTTGTTACTGGAGCGAAAGTCTCTTCAAAATCAATACCTTCTACTTGGGAATATCCTTTGCAAACTAATATGGGTTTTTTTATTTATAATATCCCCATTTTCATTTAGTTTTTTCTTGAAGATCCACTTGGTTCCTATCAAATTCTTGTCCTTGGGTCTTGGAACTAGTTACCAAGTTTGATTCTTCTCTATTTGGTCTAGTTCTTCATTCATTGATTTTATCCAATATTTAATTTTGATATCTTCTTTAACTGAATTAGGCTATATTAGGGATAACATTTCTTGTTCTGATTCAAAAGCGAGTTTCCTTCTTGTTCCACTACTGCACTTTTATCTCCAATAATCTAGCTTTCAGAATGATTCTTTTGAACTCTTTTTGATGGAGCTCTTAGAAAGGGTGTTTCTTCATTGTCTTGTTCATCAATATGTGGTTCATTTTCTTATGTTTCATTATTATCATTTTCTTGCTTATATTCTTCATCATCATCTTCATGTTGATATTTTACATCATCATCTTCTTCTTGATATTTTTTATCAATGCCTTGGGATATACTCTTTTTTAGATCATCTATATTTACATTGGCACATTCCACTATCTTTAGTATTCTAAGATTATAACATCTGTATGCTTTCTTCTTAGATGAATATCCTAAGAATATTCCTTCATCACATCTTGGATCAAAATTTCCTAGGTTATCTTCATCATTATTTATGTAACATTTACTTCCAAAAGTTCTAAAGTGTTTTACATATGTTCGCCTTCTAAACCAAAGTTCATAAGGGGTTTTTTCATGGTTGGGTCTTGATGGGTGTTCTATATGCACTAAAAACCTCAATTAAATTGTCAACCCAGGGTAAGTAAACTTAGAGTTGTAGCACTATATGTGCCAAGGCATAAAATCTAAAGGAAGTAAAGTCTAACTAAGGAGATGGTCTATCTAAGGGATAATCTACTTAAGAAAAGACTATCAATGAGAAAACCCTATCAAGGAACTTAAAATATTCATCCTAAGTAACTTTTGAACAATCGATCAATGGATTGTCCTAAAGAAGCAAATGAAAACCCTACTTCAAGCAAGTTAACTTAATCAAAATAAATCCATCTATTTAATCTACTCAACTTAATGAACAATAGAAAACAACAAACTAATCTAATCAATCTATTCAAATTAATGAGAAGGAATAAGTAAACAAGAAAACAACTAACCTATTCAAACTAACCTATGGAAACTTATTCAACAAGTAAACTAATAAGAAATCAAATAACTAACATATGGAAACTTATACATCAAGTAAACTAATCAAAACTACTCAATAGGTAACTAAACAACTATTAAGAAAGTGAACTCTATTCTTAAGATAAAACTCATAATTACTTCTAATCTGCAAAATGAGATCTTAACCTACTTAATCAAAAAGCATTATGACAATATTCAAAGATTAATCAACAACTACTCTTTAATCTAAAATAACAAGAGAACTTCAAATATAATGATGATGATGATGTCTTTGTTGTCTTATGATATCACAATGGCATATAACAATGAATGATAGTTCGAGAGGAATAATTTCAATATTAACTTCTATAGAGAAATGAAAGGTATGAATCATGCAATCTAACGAGAACTTAGCCATTATAGAAGAAATATCAACTACCCTGAAAATCCATGTGATCTCTCAATTTATGCATTAATCAACATAGATAAGAAAACACTATTCTACTGAATTCAAATGCACTCTTATGCTAATGTAAGCAAATTCACACCATTAGATATTTATAACTAAAAACTAAACTCAAAATCAAACTTCTATTTAGGATTGTAATTTAATTATAGAATGGAAATTTCGTAAAATAACTAAGTTAATCTGGTTATTTAACAATTTAAATTGCAAGTTAAAATGCGTATAAAAACATAATGTAAATTCTACTTCTACCTTAACATACTACATGAAATTTAATAAGAAAACTAAATGAGAAAACTAGATAAGCAAACGAGGAATTTAAATCAAAGCTAACAATTATCCATCCATCGAAACTTTGCCAAAGAAACTATTAACTCAATACTTTGTTTTAACTGTGTTTTAACTTTTAACTATTCTATTTCAACCTGGAGAAATTCTAACTATCATTTAATCACACAATGAGGTTAGTGGCTAAGCATGCAAGCTATTTCCTATTAATTAAAAAGACATGGCATATTAACACTATCCTTCACAAGAAACCTGTAGAAAAGAAATTGAAAAATTAAGCTATGAACAACAAATACACAGCATGTAAAATGATAAAAAAGCATATAACAGAAAACGAAAGAAATGACAATTGCACAACTCGAATACACGAGCTAACTAGATAAATATTCACCCAGACCACTGGTGGGCCCCCCAGTAGGTCGTGGCTACTCCTCAACAAGGAATCACGAGCTCAAGCAACATGATTTTGTCATTTAAATTGAAAACACAGTTTTACAAAAGTTTATGGAAATGTCTCGAATTACACATCAAAGACAATTCTAGCTTCACAATTCTTAAATTAGCTTCTGACCATTACTGTGGTATTCATAGGAGTTACAAATCGAGAGCTTTACCACTGGAAGGGTCGACCTCCTCTAAAAATAGTAAATTACATTAAATTTGTTTTAACCGTCGGTGGCTTCTAGAAACCAAATGAGCCACTCAACGCTCCACATAACAACCCAATCCAATATGTCAAGAGTTCAGTAGTTGGAGGCCACGAGCATGAGAAAAACCCATGCCATTGATTTTCCCATCACATATCGTTGATATAGCAACTTCCAACTCGCCCATGGTTTTAGTGTTGGATGGAGTACCAGACGCAGTGCCATATGAAGTATCGGATGCACTGTTGGATGTCGAATTGAAAACCACAAACTGCTCTCAGTCCATTTAGAATTTCAGGAAACAGCCTTCTTGTGACCTAATTGGGCATATCACACACAAAACCCACGTGCTGGACTTTTATGATTTCACTTCATCCTTCCAAAAATTAAGCCTGAAGTTTGTTTCCTATAATAGTGTCGGATGAAGGTCCGGATGGAGAATTGGATCACAATTTTACTCTGTTGCAAGAAAACCATGCATTAGATCTTCATAAACATCAAAATTAACTGAATTGATCAAAAAATCATTACAAAAACGATAATTACATATCTTGTGTGATTCATGGTGAATTGATATATAAATCTTTGAGAATACCTTCAAAATGGATAAATGAGAGCATAATGTAGATACCATCGCATGCAAAAAGGATTTGATCATCACAATAAAATAGTCAAAATACGAACCCAACATTAGCCCCACGCCTAAAGATTTCCAAGTCTCACTCCAAACAAAAATTAATTACCCAACATAAATAGACTCGCTAAGGAGGGGGTTGATTAGCTTTAGAAGCTTCTCCCTCTTGTGCTGAAGACTTTTTGTTGGGCCTCTTATGATGTTTCAATTGTGTCTGGAGGATGCAATTGGCATTGGTCATTTGATCAACCAACTTTTGGAGAGAATTCACTTTTTCTTGCAATACCACATTATCATGATGGAGATGCCTATCCATAGTATTTCTCTCTTCCAATTGTTGAAGCAACTGAACATTTTCTTGTTGTAATTTTTCAATAACTGGAGTATGATCAGATGTCTCAGAGGAGGTCTTTGATTCCTTGATGGATGTAGAGGGTCTATTAGCTTTGGAATATGATATAGGCATCTGTGAGGTAGGAGTAACAGAGTTCTTGTGAGAGAGAATAGGTTCATATTTTACTTCTCTATCAGGCTCCAACTCCTCTGTAGAAGCTTCCATGAGTCTTTTATGGGGGCTTTCATGATCGAAAGATACTTGGATAGGAACTGAAGTGCTTGGGGGTTTTACATTAGGCTTTCCACTTGCACTTTGAGTACTTTTTCGAAAAGAGCCCCCTTTGAACCGATTGGCTCCTCCTCTATTCGTAGAGACTATAGGGAAATCTTGTTGAATTGCCTCTTGTGACTTCTTGGATTGAGGACAATAGATGTTGAGGGAATTGGAGAGTTATCAATAGGCTTCTTAGTATTTTTTCCCTATGCGGTTGTAGGGGTATGAACAAGTTTCTTAGTCTTTTATTTTGGTAAAGGGATAGCTTGAGCATGAGGGTTCGGAGTCTTTGAAGAATAGGGTTTTGATGGAGTAACAGTCCCTAGAATCCTGTGTGAAATGAAATCTATTCCTCATGTAATGGATGTTTTATCCACAACCTTCAGTCTTAAAATGATTTTGACAGTCACAGTGAATAGGAGCAGAGGCAGGATAATAGTGTTCCATTATTATTTTATTTTTCATCATTCTCACACAATCCATTCCTCGATCTCACATATTATAAGGCATGTAATCAAAACTCTGTAATGAATAGTCTGTAAGAAAATAAACTAGTTAAGTAGTTTGTTAAGGAAATGTACAGCAGTTTGTAACACACAGGGAATTAACATTTTGAAATAAAATAACTAATGATATAATAGCCTATATCATGAAAACAATACACATAAATTTTACAAAGACTCTACTTCTTCTAGGCAGTGTTTTCATTTGTCAACTCATGAAAGCCCTCCCCCACCCCTAAGTATTGTGACACCTCACAATAAAAAATATAGGAAACCAGGAAATTCTCCCAATAGCCAAAGATTTACAACTTGTTAAGTGTAGAGATATATTTCATAGATTGGTCTGACGAGATGGTTAGAATATGGCCCCACCTATAGGATAGAAAATCCTATATATAGTTAAGAAGAGGTAGGCGAGAGAGTTTCGAGATAGTCTCAAAGTTAGTTCCCAACGGAAAATTCATGGAGTTCATTAACCTTATCTTAACCATACATACTTTGTGTCATATTTTTCTACAAGTAATGATTTACATCAGGAAAATTTTTAATTTCTTATTTATTTTTTTGTCAGATTGTCATCCTCGTTAGGTAGAGTGCCCCACTGCCAGCAAGCCTGTTCAGTACTCTGATGAGTTTACCTAGTCATACCACAGGCTGGTACCTACTGCCAGCAGACCTGTTCAATATCCCAGTGGGTTATCCTCTTACACCCTCATATACTAGCCCTCCATGTTTTAATATTTTTAATATAAGATTTCTTTGTGCAAGAAGATGGGGGACAACTCTGAAAACATTTTTTTTTTTTTTCAATTGGGATGGTATTTATGTTAGATGATGAATTTCTGTTATATATTCCTTAGTGATTGTCCTGATGTAAGGGTTACTTAAGTGGACGTAGCCTATCTAAATATATGATATAGTCAAGTATTTTTAGTGTATAGTGGATGGTACCATTGGGAAAGAACAAAAAGGTATCTTTAGGCTCAACTCACTTCCTTCGTTTTAAAAAAAAAAACTTATTGTGATGTTTCCATGACTAACCGCTAATCATACCTCCTTGTTACTCTTTAATGAAGATACTTAACTCACTTACTCAGGTTTCTTAGGGAAACTGCACGAGTGACCTCTAAGCTTGATGGTTACGGTATCACTTCCTTATATAGTGGTGAAGGTTTAAGAGCAGCTGCTATTTAAAATGCCTTAAGAAAAAGAAGATGAAAATCTTTGAAAAAATATATCTAATTACAAAAATTCATTATTCATTTGATGCTTAGCAGACAACAAGGTTCAAATACAACAATATTTTCAAAGGAAAATACTTCCCTTTTTGTCTCCTTGAAATTGTCTATTCTTTGTGGAAAAATACCTGTAGAAATCTCTAGGACCATTTGTCAAAAACCACACTCTAAAATATAAAATACTAATGATATCAATGAGATCAAGTCACTAGAACATGTATCTCATAGTTATTTTATTAAAAACAAAACATAAAATGAGGTTGCATTCGAATTTAAGCTAGACTAACAACATGCAGTTTTTATTTACTATCCTTCCCTACCTAAAAAGGAAAAAAAAAGTGTTATTCAAGTGTAAGAACTTTTCCAATGTAACCATGTGTGAAGCAAGGTAAGAAACATACCCATATCTGAAAAAGTTACCAAAATGATTACCTAGATATGAATAACCAACCAACCTACTTTTTTGCCATCAGAAGGTGTTGAAGAAGAGAATAGTAGTGTGGCCTGATGACCTCTCAAAACCAAATTTCAATGTAATCTTCATGTTCATCAACAGTGATTTCTATGCTCTCCTTCATCATGCTATGTGGATCCTCTTCTTATGTATGATTGATTTCTGAAGTACATAAAGGATCTTCTGAGATGGATGTTGAGAACTCCTCAATCTCAGGTCTTAATGATTACTCTCCATTGGATGTAGTCCATAATATTTTAGCTTCCTTCACATTTTGGCAAGGAAAATCATTTTGTAGCTCATAGGACCTTGATTCTTCTAGTATTTCTGGAGAGGTAGACAAGTTCTTGACTATTGTCAATATGTGTTCTTCCTGAAAAGAAGAGATCCTAGTTGTTGCTAGGATTTGAGAGAGTTATTCCAAACTAATGGTCACCTTCGAATTCATTCTCATGGTGGTGGTAATAAAACAAAGCTTGTTTTGTTTGGTTATAAGGAGGGATCAATTAGTCTTACCTCTTGTCCCACTATTACTGATGGTTCAAATTTTTTTTCTATAGTGCTCCCTGTCTTAGTCTCTTCAGAGGAAATTTTAGCTCTTTGGGCTGATCTAGCTCTTGTTTTTCGGTATCAGTCTGCGGATTTTATGAGTGGAATGTTCCTTCCTCGAAAGGGTCAAAAGGAACCTTGGTTGAAAGGTTTGATTTGGATTTAATGTATCTACCTTTTAGGACTCTAGGTCCGTTCATGAAAGCACACAACAAAAAGACAAACTACCATTGGGTTTGGGGGAACCTGCTATAACATATGCGCAAGTTCTTACCTCTCGTCTTAAAGTTCCCCTACTACCAAACTAATTCTAAGGTTTAGAATTGATCTATCTCCTAATTATTTCCTACCTTGAGACAACTCCCCGACAACGATGCCAAAAATGATGGGTTTTCATATGCACTAAGAACCTCAATTAAATTGTCAACCCAAGGTAAGTAAACTTAGAGTTGTAGCACTATATGTGCCAAGGTAGAAAATATAGAGGAATTAAAGTCTAACTAAGGAGATGGTGTATCTAAGGGATATTCTACTTAAGCAAAGACTATCAATGAGCAAACCCTATCAAGGAGCTTAAACTATTGCCCTAAGTAACTTTTGAACAATGGATCGATGGATTTTCCTAAAGAAGCAAATGAAAACCCTACTTTAATCAAGTTAACTTAATAAAAAGAAATCCATCTATTTAATCTATTCAACTTAATGAACAATAGCAACATCAAACTAATATAATCAATCTATTCAAATTAATGAGTAGCAACAAGTAAACAAGAAAACAACTAGCCTATTCAAACTAACCTATGGAAACTTATTCAGCAAGTAAACTAATAAGCAATCAAATAACTAACCTATGGAAACTTATGCAACAAGTAAACTAATCAAAACTACTCAACAGGTAACTAATCAACTATTAAGCATGTGAACTCTATTCTTAAGATAAAACTCTCAAAATTACTTCTAATATGCAAAAGGAGATCTTAACCTATTGAATTATAAATCATTATGACAATATTCAAATATTAATCAACAACTACTCTTTAATCTACAATAATAAGAGAACTTCAAATATAATGATGATGATGATGATGTCTTCATTGTCTTATGATATCACGATGACATCTAACAATGAATGATAGTTCGAGAGGAATAATTCCAATATTAAATTCTATAGTGAAATGAAGGTATGAATCATGCAATCTAATGAGAGCTTAGCCATTATAGAAGAAATGTCAACTACACTGAAAATCCATGTGATCTCTCAATTTATGCATTAATCATCATTGATAAGAAAACACTATGCTATTGAATTCAAATGCACTCCTATGCTAATGTTAGCAAATTCACACCATTAGATATTTATAACTAAAAACTAAACTCAAAATCAAACTTCTATTTAGGATTGCAATTTAATTCTAGAATGGAAATTTCGTAAAATAACTAAGCTAATCGTGTTATTTAACAATTCAAATTGCAAGTTAAAATGCATATAAAAACATAATGTAAATTCTACTTCTACCTTAACATACTAAAAGAAATTTAATAAGAAAACTAAATGAGCAAACTAGATAAGCAAACAAGGAATTAAAACCAAATTTAACAATTATCCATCCATCGAAACTTTACCAAAGAAACTATTAACTCAATACTCTGTTCCAACTCTATTTTAACTTTTAACTATTCTATTTCAACCTGCAGAAATTCTAACTATCATTTAATCACACAACGAGGTTAGTGGCTAAGCTTGCAAGCTATTTCCTACTAATTAAAAAGACATGGAATATTATTACTATCCTTCACAAGAAACCTGCAAAAATGAAATTGAACAATTAAGCTATGAACAACAAATACACAACATGTAAAATGATAAGAATGCATATAACAGAAAAAGAAAGAAATGGAAATTGCACAACTCGAATACACACGCTAACTAGCTAAATATTCACCCAAACCACTGGTGCCCCCCCCCAAAAGGTCATGGCTATTCCTCAATAGTGAATCACGAGCTCAAGCAACACGATTTTTTCATTTAAATTGAAAACACGGTATTACAAAAGTTTATGGAAATGTCTCGAATTACACAGCAAAAACAATTCTAGCTTCACAATTCTTAACTTAGCTTATGACCACTATTGTGGTATTTATAGGAGTTACAAGTCGAGAGGTCGACCACTGGAAGGGTCGACCTCCTCTAAAACCAGTAAATTACATTAAATGTGTTTTAACCGCCGGTGGCTTCTAGAAACCAAACGAGCCACTCAACATTGAGCATAATAGCACAATCCAATATGTCAAGAGCTCATTAGTTGGAGGCCATGAGCATGAGAAAAACCCATGTCGTTGATTTTCCCATCATAGGCCACCGATATAACAATCGCCAACTCGCCCACAGTTGTAGTGCTGGAAGGAGTGTCGGACGCAGTGTCGAATGAAGTATCGGATGTAGTGCTAGATGCCGAATTGAAAACCTCAAACTACTCTCAATCCATTTGGAATTTTAGGAAACGGCCCATGCATGACCTAATTGGGAATATTACACACAAAACCCATGTGTCAGATTTTTCTGATTCCACTTCATCCTCCCAAAAATTAAGCCTGAAGTTCGATGTCTGTAATAGTGTCGAATGAAGGTCTGAATGGAGGATCATATCACAATTTTTCCCTATTGCAAGAAAACCATGCATTAGATCTTCATAAACATAGAACTGAACTGAATTGATCACAAAACCATTAAAAAAATGATAATTACATAGCTTGTGTAAATTCATGGTGAATTGATATATAAATCTTTGAGAATACCTTCAAAATGGATAAATGAGAGCATAACGTATATAATATCACATGCAAAAAGGATTTGATCATCGCAATAAAAAAGTCAAAATATGAACCCAACAGGTCTCAACTGAGCTCTATTAAGTATGTGGGTTGCTATGTAGATTGCATCTCTCCATAATTTCTCTGGAAGCTTGGATTCATTTAGCATGGTTCTTGCAGCCTCTTGAATTGTTTTGTTTTTCCTTTCTACCACTCCATTCTGTTAAGGAGTCCTAGGAGATGAACATTGTCTTTTGATACCATAATTTTCACAAGATGGAATGAAATCTTTAGAGGCAAATTCTCCTCCATTGTCTGATCTCAGACATTTAATTTTGAGATATGTTTCATTTTCTACGAGGGCTTTGTATATTTTAATTTTTTCAAAGGCCTTTGATTTTTCTTTTAGAAAGAATACCCAGGTCAATCTTGTGTAATCATCAATAATTAACATAAAATATTGTTCACCATAAGTACTTTTGGTTCTAGTTTGTCCACACAGATCTATGTGAATAAGATCTAATGGTTTTTTTGTGGAATTCTCTTTTTTCTTTAACCTAAATCTTGTTTGATTTCCTATTTGACAATGTTTACAAATAGAATCTAAAGGCTTAATTACTTTTTCAGGTCCCTAACATCGTTTTTCTCTTTATCTTTGATCAAGTTGTCAAAGATTAAATGTCCCAACCTTCTATGCCATATCCATATTCCATCTACTTGGATTAAACAACATTTTTTTGCTTCATCTATATTAAGGATGTACACATTGCTAGATGTTCTTGCTGCAACTGCCACTAGCTTTCCAGTGTCCTTTTTTCTGATCTCACATTTTTGAGAATCAAAATTAAGTATGTGACCCTGATCACATGTCTGACTTACACTTAAGATATTTGATTTGATATTTTATACCAGAAGTACATCTTCTGATTTGGTTTTATTATTTCCTAAACTAATAGTGTCTTTTCCCAGTATCTTGGCTAACATGTTATCTCCAAAAGTTACTTTTCCTTTTCCTTTCTAATTTAACTTGAGAAATTTACTTTGATATCCAATCACATGTTTGGAACATCCATTTTCTATATACCACTGACATCCTTGATTTCTTGCATATAAGGTTACATTACACTTTGTTTGCTTTTTCTTCCATATTTTTTTATTATGGGAAATATTTGTCTTTTTATCATATTTTGGCAATCTACATTCACTGGTTTTATGACCATAGTTGTTGCATTTTTGGAATTCAATATTGAAGTTTTTCAAAGGAGAAAATGATTTATAGTTTCTCTTCTCTATATTGTACTTATTGTTCTTATATCTTTGGACATTTCTACGATTGTATTTTCCTTAATCTTTGCAGTGTATTGCCTTATGTCCAAAATTATTGCAAGAGTAATGATATCCAATAAATATATATTTAGGGGGATTTTTTCTGATGATTGTATTTTTCTTGTCATCTTTTACTCTAGTAGGGAGTATTTATTTTTGTTTATGTGTAACAATTTTCATTGGTATCATATTTCCCTTATTATCTTATTTTCTGAATGAGTCTTCCAGAGCATCTACATAACTGATTGGTTTCTTGGAAAATCCTTGTGATGTAGAAGTTGATTCTTGGGTGTATCCTAAACCAATCTTGTTTTCTGGTGACCTTTGACTACTGAGAATGGAAGAATTCTCATTAACTGTATTCCACACTCAAAGAGTGAATAATTTACAATATATATA
>JASDQU010947983.1:1091-14766 GCA_032191745.1 Picea mariana
AAATTACTATGTTCAGGAGAATGCAGAACCTGAGAGAGAAGCTGATGACAGTGAAAGAATACACTAAGGAATTCTATAAACTGAACATCAGGGCAGGTCATCGAGAGAGAAATGATGAAAAAGTTTCCAGGTATATGAATGGCCCAAGATATGATATCCAGGATGAGATAAGCATGGTAACCATCCGAACAGTGGAAGATGCTTATCAGATGGCTCTGAAAGATGAAGAGAAGCTGAGCCAAAACAAGAGTCAGAGGGGCTAAGGCAGAAATCAGCCCAGAGGCAAAGCAGTTGCCCAGGATAAATACGAGAAGCCTAAGGAGGAATGGAAGAAACCCCAGGCTCGAATAGAGAGAGGTGGAACCTCACAGAGAGGACCATATGTTGAACAGAAAGGGAAACATACTGAGCAGAGAGGAGATTATGCTAACAATAACACTTTTCCTTGTACTAGAGGTAGAGGAAGAGGAAGAGGTGGAGTAATTACATGCTTCACATGTGGAAAGAATGGGCACAAGTCTTATGAGTGTCCAAACAAGAAGAAGGACATTGGAGAAGCTCACATCATCAAGGCATAGAGGCAGGATTTTGAGGCAAAATACGTTGAAGGCAGAAGATCACTGATGATGCGAAAAGTCCTTTTGACACCCAAGAAAGAGATGGAGAGTTTAGTCCAAAGAACCAGACTTTTCAGGACTGCCTGCAAGACCAAGTATAGGGTATGTGAGGTCATTGTAGACATTGGTAGCATGAATAATCTCTTATCTACAGAAATGGTAGAGAAGATGGAGCTGGAGACGACTGATCATCCAAGCCCATACAGAGTTTCGTGGCTACAGAAGGGACACTAGGTAATTGTCACTAAACAATGTTTAGTTGAATTTAAGATAGGTGGATATAATGATAAGATCTTATGTGATGTCATTCCTATGGATGTTTGTCATCTATTGCTGGATAGACCATGGAAATATGACAAGAATGTGATTCATAATGGGAGAATGAACACATACACCCTGGAGAAGAATGGGAGGACTCACATGTTTCTTCCGATTAAGGATAAGGAGGTGAAACTGGAAATAAGCAACATTGTGCTTCTCATGAGTGGGAAGGAACTTCTTATAGAGGTTAAGAAGAAGGAGGATCCACAGTTCATTGTGGTCAGAAAGCCGAGGATTGTTCTGACTAGCACAAGAGTGGATGATTTACGAGAAGAAGTTCAGGAACTGCTGGAAGAGTTCACTGACATAATAGTGGATGAATTACGTCATTCATTGCCACTGATAAGAAGTGTGAGCCATCATATTGATCTCATACTAGGAGCCAGTTTGCCAAACAAAGCTGTGTACAGATTGATGCCGCAAGAGAATGAGGCGGTCAAGAGGCAAGTCCATGATTTGTTGGACAAACGTTTAGTCAGGGAAAGCTTGAATCTTTGTGTTGTTCCAACAGTACTCAGTTCGAAGAAAGATAAAGACTAGAGGATGTGTACTGATTCAAGGGCAATTAACAAGATAACCATCAGGTACAAATTTCCATTGCCGAGGATGGATGATCTGATGGATTTCTTGAGTGGAGCCAAGTATTTTTCAAAGATTGATTTGAAAAGCTGTTATCACCAGATCCGCATGAGAGAAGTTGACGAATGGAAGACCGCGTTCAAAACAAACGAAGGGTTGTATGAATGGTTTGTTATGTCATTTGGCTTAACAAATGCACCGAGTACCTTCATGAGGTTGATCAACGAAGTCCTGAGGGAGTTCATTGGAAAATTCGTCATTGTATATTTGGATGACATACTGGTTTACAGTAAGACAGTGGCAGAGCATTTGAAGCATTTGGCTACAGTGATGTAGAAACTGCAGCAGGAGAAGTTGTTGATAAATATGAAGAAATCCTCATTTATCAAGACAGAGCTCATTTATTTGGGGTTTGTTATTTCTGCAAATGAATTAAGGATGGATCCAGATAAAGTGGAGGTAATCAAGATTTGGCCATCACCGAAGAATACTTTTGAGGTGAGAAGTTTTCACGGATTGGCTAGTTTCTACCAAAAATTCATCAGGAATTTCAATGGAATTAGTGGAGGGATGACGGACACAGTGAAGAAAAGACACAAGTCTTTTCACTGGATAGAAGAAGCTAAGAAAATTTTCAATCTGTTGAAGAGGAAGATCATGGAACAACCGATTTTGGTGTTGTGGGATTTCCAGAAGACATTTCAGGTGAAATGTGATGCAAGTGGATTTGTAGTAGGGGCAGTCTTAAGTCAAGAAGACAGGCCAATCGCATACTTCAGCGAGAAGCTGAATGAAGTGAAATTGAAATACTCCACTTATGATAAGGAGTTTTATGCTTTCATACAGGCGTTGAAGAAATGGAGGCATTACTTGATCCCGAAAGAGTTTGTATTGTACAGTGACAATCATGAACTGTAGTTTGTGACTCAACAGGAGAAGTTGAATTAGAAACATGTCAAATGGGTTGAGTATATGCAGAATTTCACTTTTGTGATTAAACATATTTCTGGTACTGCTAACAAAGTGGTTGATGCTTTGAGCAGGAAGTTTTTACTGTTGTAGGAGTTCAAGGTCAAAACTTTAGGTTTTGATGATATCAGGGACATGTATGCTGATGATCCAGATTTTAAGGAAGCATATGATGTAGCTGAGAATCCAATTCTCAGGGATAGAAGCCAATGGATAGACTACATGATCAAGGAAGGATTGTTGTTCAAGGGCAATCAACTGCGTATTCTGAAATGATCCATGAGGGAGAATCTGCTGAAGGAGAAACACAATGGAGGATTGGCAGGGCACTTTGGTCATGACAAGACATTCACAAAGCTGAATGAATCATATTTTTGGCTAGGAATGCGAGCTGATGTCAAGATATTCATAGACAGATGCAGAATTTGCCATCATTTGAAGGGGAGGAAGCAGAATGTAGGGTTTTATCAACCATTGTCCATACCAGAGAGGCCATGGGACACGATTAGCATGGATTTTGTATTGGGGTTGCCAAGAACACAAAGAGGTGTTGATTCGATCTTTGTGGTGGTGGATAGATTTTCCAAAATGGCACACTTCATTCCATGTCAAAAGACCAGTGATGCAACTCACATTATGAACCTATTTTTCAAAGAGGTCATTCGACTTCATGGGTTGTCGAAGAGTATAGTTTCAGATCGAGACATGAAGTTCATAGGGAATTTTTTGAGGACCTTATGGAAGAAGCTAGGAACTAACTTGGAATTTAGTTCCTCTTATCATCCTCAGACAGATGGATAGACAGAAGTGGTGAACAGAAGTCTGGGAGACTTGCTGAGAAGCTTGGTGACAGAACACCACAGCCAGTGGAACAACATATTACCACAGGTAGAATTCACGTATAATGACTCAGTTAACAGGAGCACAGGACAAAGTCCATTTCAGGTTTTCAATGGAATGCAACCGAGAGGAATTTCTAAGTTGAGAGATTCAGAACAGATTGTGACTAGGAGTGCTAGTGCAGAAGAATTCACAGAGGTGGTAAAGGAACTTCACAGCTAAGTGAAGGAGCGATTGGAGAATTCAAGCCAGGAATACAAGCGTAGAGCAGATCATCATAGAAGACAACTTTAGTTTGAGGTTGGTAACTTGATTCTGGCACATTTAAGAAAAGAAAGGTTCCCGAGATGAACATATAATAAGATGAAGATGAAGAAAATCGGGCCATGCAGGGTCTTGAAGAAATTTGGGGCAAACGCTTACGAGATTGAATTACCCGATGGGATCAAAATCTCTCAGATATTCAATATCTCTAATTTTTACCCATACAAAGCCGAGGAAACAGGAGCTGGAATTGAGAAACCAGTGATCCAGTGGTGAGAACAGATGCCAGTTGCATAGAATCCATAGATGGAGCGCATACTAGATAAAAGAGTGAGAAAGAGGACCAGGCAAAAGCAATAATTTAAGTATCTGGTCAAGTGGAAGAACCATCCAAAAGAAGATGCCAGCTGGGAGACTGAAGCAGAGATACAGAAGCATGGACAGAGCATGCAGGAGCTCATGGACAGGAGCCCATGAAAATTTTCAAGCAAGGGAGTATGATGTAGGAGCATCTCCCACATCATGCGAGCCAACACGAATGCAAGTGGACAACTGTGCAAGTGCCAACACAAAATTTTGAATTGCCTTGGAAGTTGTTGTGCGATCTTAAATGAGCCATTAAGATGAGGTGCACTTGTACAATGTAAACAGACCTTGAGCCTTTAGCTCTCGTCCTTAGTAGGTAGAAGGCATTTAAAATAGTTAATGTAAAGTAGATAGAATTTAATTCTAGATTAGACTGTTTGAGAGCGCAAGAGGGAAACGGGATATAGGCACCATCATTGTGCATTGTAACATTATTCTGAGCACTGAGAAGGAGAGCATGCAGAGAGCTGTGTAAGAACACCCATGTACAGACATTTGGATTAATAGAAAGAGATTGATTCAAATTCATGGTTTTGTGTTGTTCTTTGTGTATTGATGCTGAATGATATGCTCATGGATGTTTACTTCCTATTATACATTTTCTTTATATGTTGTGTATATGATTTCATGTTTGAGTTGAATTCTAAAGGGAAATGGAAATGAGTTTCAATTTTTTCTCTATCTAAGCCAGAGGTTCCTGCAAGGAGTGCAGTCGAAGTGTCCACAAGGAGTGTGTTGACAGAGGGTTCAGATAGAGTAACTTTTGTTCTCAATTCATTCTCGAGGTGTAGACAGACACAGGAGCCATGCAAGGAGCTAAGCGAAGCTTCGGGGTTGTGAACCTGAGCGAAACATTTTGAGACTGCTGCTGCAAGGAGTGCACAGGATCGAAGGAATTTCAACACTTAGACGTGTTTGAAAGATTGCCACAATGAGTGCGTGCAAGGGGTTTTTTTTTCTAAGAGGATGTAGAATCGTGGAAAATCTTAGGAAGGATAAGGCCTTCAAAAATGTCAAGGGGTTGTACCGTAGTGGTACCTTTAAAGCTTGTAAGAAGGCGTCACAAGTTGTGCGCAGGTGGATAAGCTTGTGGAGGAATACTTGGTCATTCGTAGGAATCGCCAAGGAAGGATGGATAGTCAGTATTCTCCGAGGAGGATTCACGACATGCCATGAGCCGTTAGATCTCACAGAGGAGCGAAGGAATTATGGAATAAGTATCAAAGGGTTCAAAGCTCAGGACAGGTAGGACCATTGATCTGAGGCACAAGGGTCGTTGGATCTATACCTATATCATGTATCGGGATTTCATGGGTGAAAGTCTCATAAACACTGCAGCATGAATCGCGAAATCGTGAAGTGCGATATCCCGAAAGGTGAAGGATCGTGTTGGGCCACAAGAGAGAGGGAAGCAGACAGGTGGTGTACTACTTCTGGGTTTCACAGTGAGAAGTTCCGATACATATGCATTAGGATTCGCGAAAATGGGAACTCTGAAATGCTGATATAATGGAGGACTGTTGAATAGTCAATTTGCATGTGCGTCGGGGTTTCAGCATATCGGGAGTCGGGAGTCGGTAAAGTTAGTTGGGGGATATCACGAGTGTCGAAATCATGGTAGGGAAAATCCCAAAAGGGAAAATTCAGCGTTGACCGTATCGGGGTTCGGGGATTCGAGAGACGAACGCTCGAACATTGACCTCACGAAGTCGTGAGTTTTGGTCTTCCGAGTGCAAAGAGGGGGATCCCACGAGAATTGTTGTGGGTGCAGATTTATCGATAGGGAAATAGAAGAGCATCAGAGTTCTTCGGGTCGTGGAAGAAGGAAGATCTTGTGAGCGGATGTGCTTGCGAGCGCGTGCTGCATCACGCAGGTTGTAATGGTGCAACTAGCGTATGTACACGAGTTGTAGTGGTGCAACAAACATGTGTACGCAGGAAGTAGTTGTGGAGGGCAGGTACATCTTAAAAAATATGGTTTTTAAGAAGAGTTGATGAGTGGTGGCTTGATAAAATAGTAAGTAAGAGGGTCAAATTCCAGGTATGCTTGTATGGTACAATTTAGGGTTATAACAATGATTCTGGAAAATCCTTCGATAAATCTCTGGTAATAATCGATAATTCCCATAAATTATATGATGTTTGTTACATCCTTAGGGATAGGCCATTCCATAATGGATTTTACATTTTCTATATCAACTGCAATACCATCTTCGAATATTACATGTTCTAAGTACTGTATATTTCTTTGGTAGAAGTCGCACTTATCAAACTTATCATACAACTTATGTTCTCTTAAAATCTGCAATACTATTTTCATATGTTCTTCATGTTCTTCTTCTGTTTTTGAGTAAACTAGAATGTCATCGATAAAAACCAACAAAAATTTATCGAGATGTTGGTTGAATATACTATTCATCAAGCACATAAAGGTTGTTGGTGCATTAGTAAGCCCGGAAAAAATTACGAAAAACTCATAGTGTCCATAACATGTTCTAAATGTTGTTTTATTTATATCTTCCTCCTTTATTCTGACTTGGTGATAAACATACCTTAAATCTGGCTTAGAAAATATCTTTTCTCCTCCAACCTGGTCAAAGAGATCATTAATTCTGGTTAAGGGATACTTATTATTAATCGTCATTTTGTTCATTTGTCAATAGTCAATACACAGTCTCAAACTCCCATCTTTCTTCTTAATGAATAAAACAGGTGCTCTCCAAGGTGAAACAATTGGTTTCATATGTTCCTTATCTAACAGTTCTTGTTCCTAAATTTTCAGGTCTGTTAATTCAAGTAGACTCATTTTATAATGTTCCTTCGATACCGGGGCAGATCTAGTTAGTAGATCAATAGAAAATTCTATCTCTCTCCTTGGACATAGATTCGGTATTTCATCTACGAATACATCTCTTAACCCACGTAGAATTTGTAACGATCCTCCACATTTTGATGACAAACCTCTTAAAGCAAGTGCAAATTTTTTTTTTTTGGTGTGTGCGTGTGTACAAGGGTAACGAGACATTATACTCTGCCCCGCCACATGACGACGAATCATGACGCATACAGCTACGATATCAACATAAAGATCCAAGATGCATATCAACATCTACCAGCAATGAACAACAATCAACCGACAATTATAAGACTGACTGCTCGCCCGTCCTACCCTGTAATGGTTAGGACCTCCAAGACACATAAGCAATGTTCAAGCCCAGGTTCCCATCGATTTTAACCATTTAAGGTCTCAGGGCTGGCGACTGTTCTGAGGAACATGGAGGTGTTTACATCCTTCCCGACACAATAAGACCAAGCCTACTAAGCCAATGATAAAAACATAACCATCACGATCACATTCCACAAGGTTATCTACATTAAGGTAATTTGCGACAGTGAATCATCAATAACTCATTAAATTACTCATTACAGTATTGCATGGGAGGTGTACTTTTAATTCAAATTTCAAGACAATGGAAATCAATAAAGCAAGTAAGGTAATTAACACGTCTTATTCCAACCTTCATTACAAGCCCTGCAATGCATGTCTAAAGTGCATAATAGCATTAACGTATGATCTAAATTAGTCTTGAAAAAATTTCACTTCGCAAGTCTAAATTACCAGTGACAACAGGGCATCATCTAATTTTTCATTTAAAGAACATTACTAAGCAAGTCTAAAATTCAACTGGATTAATAATTAAAGTAAAAGTAATCATCAATCAAAATCTAACTAGTCTATAAGCCAACCATCTGCATGTCATTATAATTCAAGTATCTAAATTGGAACTGAAAGAAGCATATACTCAACACCCATAAGGATGACAAGGCAGGTTAGTAAAATAAGAATTTCTGCTAGCTAAAAAGACATTCTCTTTTGTAAAGCATCACTCCTTCCACATCACCCTTTATTATTTATATGGATTATTTTATTTTCTTCCCAATTTCATACAACCACTTTCAATAATGCCAAAATGAGATAGACACTAGACTTTTACCCAATTTAAAATAAATTTGTTTCTTTTCCAATCAAATCTTATCAAGTTGTTGAATGTGCTACGAATATTATTTACTTATTTATTTTGGGCTATGCTACATGGTTTTATGCCTAGTTAAGGAATTGATAACATAAATTACTATTCTAATCATTTCCAACAATTTGATTATTATTGGATACTTTTACAATTAGTGAATAGGGTATGTTATGATTAGACTAAGGTTGAGTACTTGATAATCTACACAAGAGCACAAGGATTTCAAGAGCATCTCACTGTCTAAGGATTTATTCTTAATTATATAAAACACATATTAATCCCCACCATTAACTATGCTAAAAGAAAATGTTATCTATAAGAATTATATATCAATAACATAAAACGAGGACCGCATTAACATTAACATTACCAGGAACATTAGCATTAAGATAGGTTTAGGATACTTCATAAGTGTGAACTCCATGTTGAAGACTAAATGAATTAAAACTCCATCAACTTATCACAACATTGAAATGTTTTAAATTTGATAATAAAATTTTTTTAATGTAGATATTGAAATATTTTAATTATGGTATAGATTAAAATATTTTTATTATTAATAATTTTTAAATACCATGTATTGACTCTACTTAAACATGGAATTATTCACAAATATCCTTTATACCAGACTGAGAACAATACTTCTTAACCCAATGAACAAATAAATTAATAGTTAATGTAAATAAATCAAAAGAATATTTAAAATTACACATCAATTTTATGTAAAATCACTAAAAATCAAATGATTCTGATCAGGTGATAGTACTTCAAAAAGATTACGTGGAGCGTATTTAAAGTTTGATCCCAACAATCAATTCCTAAAGACCTATGTCGTAGTGCTTCTAAATTTAAATTCTTATACAAGGATTTCCAAGCAGATAATGAGTAAAATACAAGTAAAATATAAGTATGGGGTCGACGGTGAATTGAAGTGGCACATTATTTTTTCTACTCATGGATATTCAGGCCCATAGTTTATAAAAAAAAACACCCACAGTAATATATAAACACCCAGGGTAATATAAAAATGCCCACAGTGATATGGAAATGCCCACAATGATATAAAAATGCCCACTGTGATATTTAAATGACCACAATAATATAAAATTCCCACGGTGATATGAAAATGCCCACGGTAATATAAAAATGCCCAAGGTGATATTTAAATGCCAACATTGATATATAAATGCCCACGATAATATAAAAATGCCCACAGTGATATGAAAACGCCCACAGTGATATGAAAACGCCCACGGTAATATAAAAACACCCACAGTGATATGAAAACGCCCACGGTGATATCAAAACACCCACAGTGATATATAAACGCCCATTGTGATATAAAAATTCCCACAGTAATATTTAGACACCAACATTAATATAAAACATAGTCATAAAAATGCCCACAATGGGTACAGGAACGCAGTCAAAAACGCAGAAGATTACATGGTCAAAATCACGTGGGTATCCTCCCCAATCGCAGAGAAATACAAACAAAAAAAATGTAGAGAAAAGGTGTTGAATTGAGTGGGTTTCCTCCACCAAAATGCATGGAAATGCAACAGAAAATCGTAGACCAACAAACATAAGGCACAACTATAGATCGCACAGAACCAAGGAAGGTCGACAACGCCAAGGTCATAAAATCTCTTTTATCCAATACCGACATGCAACACCAGAGTAAGAAGAAGAATTATAATAACCATAACACTATTACAAACGCTGAAGAATAGAAAGGAAAACCAATCAATCTGACGAGAACCCATGCAGAGTTAAGCCAAGTAGTTTTCATCTCACAGGCCAAGATAACAATGTTTATAACAATAAGAGAGGGCCAACATCCTAATACCTTATATCATGCAAAATGAAAAACATACCATTGCCTGATCGCTTGCTCCGGGTGACGTCTGCACGCTCCATGCCGCTTCTCACTCACCGACCGTCGAGACCTCACCGGTACCTCCCAGTCAATGCTAGGGGTACTCTACTTCCCCCTTATTCCCCCGAGCCGCAAAGGGGCCACACACTATCCATATGGTATGTCTAGCTCCTAGCTCACCTCGCAAGGCCGAGCTACCCCTCCTATTTGAGCTGGGAAATCCAAACTCCCCATAAGTAAATCAGTCAAGTCACTATTCCAGCAGCATAACGTTATGCTAACAGTCGATCCCCCTTCTTCCTTCCCTTCCATTTCTTTTATAGAGTTTTAGAACTTCCATCTTTCCCTAAATCTCATTAAATTTAAGTTTTAATAAAAATCTTCTAAAAACTCTCCTTCGTACAAGTTTCGTCCATCCCCCACGTTTCTCCATTAACTATTTTCTTTAATTTATTAAATTGTCTTATTTCCCTCACCCACCTAGAGTTACTCATATTTTTACTCCTAGGTGTCCCTAGATTCCCTTACAGGTTTTAAATACTTTCTCTAAAATGAAGTGGCTAATTTAGTTCAATTTAGAAGGTTCTTAATTGCAGATTCTTTGCTAAGTTGACCTCTTTCTTTTTACCATAAGTTCCCCTCTTTCCCTTTTTATGCTGCCTTATTCCCTAGTTTCCTAATTTTTATATTTCCCTCTTTTACTTTTATTATTAATTTAGTATTTTTTTAAACTATCAAAAGTTAAAATAAATTAATTTCTTCTTGACATTTTATATCCACTTTTTTTTTATTTGAATTCTTACTATCTTCATTTTACCCCCAAAAAATTTATTAAGACCAAAACTATTGCTTAAGTGGTTTTTAGTTTAAATTTTATTATTTTATTTTTATAAGGTATATTTTCTTAAGGGTAGACAAAATTTTACCCTTAGCGGAGTTTTAGACTTAGGACTTAGATTCTGAACTAGGCGACATTTTAATTAGGGAAGTTGTTTTAAAATTTCTTAAAGTGTTGTCTGTCTTAGGGCCATCTAGGTTCCTCCCTCTATCATCATCAATGCGACGTGCCCTTCAAGATGAACCACATGCTCCAAGGGTGCCACTCGCCTCTTTCGTTTCTTTTGCGCGACGTGCCCTTCAGGATGCACCACGTGCTCCAAGGGTGCCACTCGCTTCTTGACTGATTAGTAGACATCAATAACCCCTGGAGTCAACACTCTGCCAGGTGAACATGTGGGCGACTAAGGGATTCTAAGGAATAAGGCCCCCACCTTATTGTGTACCCCTTAGAATCATCATGAGCAACTGTCACAGTCTACCCTCACGGCATCGTGGGTCCTCTCAAAATAGGTAATCATTAACCTACAACTTGAGCCACGACGGGAGTGCTTGTAGGCTGTGGTAGGGCTGCTGTCCAAACCTCTCCTGTAGCCTCTCTGGTAGTCATGTGTGTGGCCCCTTTACTCCATATGTGAGTCTGGTCGGCAAGCAATCATTAGCCTGCATCATCAACAATCATGTCAGAACATGTCCACATCATATCATCTAATAAAATGTACTAAAATCAAAGTAAAACAATCAAACCCCAATAACACACTCCCTGACTTGATCCAGATTCAAAGGGGTTCTGTCGATGCCTCTGTATCCTCAAGGTCCCAAACCCTGCACACTCAGTAAAACCGAGTCAATAGCACTTGTCTATGTCAATGCAGTAAAACATCATGTCATCTATCATAATTCATCATAATCAAAGACAAAACGTTTTAATATCATAATAGTCTAGATCACTTGTGAGCAAGTGTCCTCAAAGAATAAGTTTTCTCAGTGCGCCCGAGTGGGATGTTATAGAATTAAAAATCTTCTAAAATCGGTTTTTTTTCTTCCCTTAGTATATTAGTTACTTGTATGACATAAATTTGGCAACCTTTGTTCATACATTTCTTAAATTGAATTGTTGATATTTTCCTAACAGAAATTGGTTTTCTGATTCCTTCTATTATTCTAACTATGTTATTTTCATCTTTATACACAAATGAATTTTCATAACAATTTAATATCACTTTATGTTTTTCTAACCAGTCCATTCCTGAAATTATATCGTAAGACCCAAAAGGTAATATGTTCATATTTAACTTTGTACTTTGACCATCTATGATGAGTTCACAATCATAAATAAAATTTGTTACCTTTATTTTGGTCCTTGTTGCTAGATATACTAATAAGGACTTAGCATGCTTTACCTTCTTTAACTTGTTCAATTCCACTAAAGATGGAGTAATATAATTTAGACTAGCTCATGGGTCAGTTAGTATAGCAACATTGTGGGAATGAATTTTACCTTCAACTTCCACAATCATGGATTGATAATCTTCATGTCTGCCATCCATAGCTGCATTGATTTTATGCACGCTTCTACCAATGTCTCTAATTTTTTAAGCCTCTTGAAGGTTATCGACTAAAATTATCGATGTGGGATTTAAGAATGGGAAATTTATCCTTAGTTGAGGTTCTCCACACTCCCAACACTTCAATGGTTCCCTCGGAGTGTCAACAACTCTCTTGAATCCTATATTAACTCATTCATTTACCCCTTGGGAATTCTTTGTATTAGAATTATAATCCTTCCTTTGTAAACCTTTCGTCATGTTACAGAAAAGGGTTGGCTAGAATCCTTTTATACGCAGATTCATTCTATCCCATTTCTTGTCTTTCCATGCCTTGGGGATTTCAGATCTGTATTTTTATTGATCATATCACATTCACTGCTTTCTAAAAACTTCATTTAAATACTTAGGATTGTCAAATTCAATTATGTCGTTGTACAACTATGGTAGACAACTCAAGAACCCTTGTATCTTTACTTTGTCCTCTTTGATGTATGATACAAACCTCACCAGATCTAGAATTTTATTTATCACATTGTCCAAGGCCATTTTTCCTAGTCGTAGTTCGTAAAATTCCTTAATTTTTGTTTCATAATAAGTTTTTGATAAGTACTTATTCTTGAAATACTTTTTGAATTCTAACCATTCCATTCATTTTTCTTTCAATCCCTTGCCTAGTTTCAAGTCTTTCCATGAGATACTAGCTTTTTGTTTTAAGTTGTAAATGGTCATTATGACTTTCATAATACTAGAGTAGTTATAAATTTGGAAGTATTTCTTTATATCTAGTAACCATGCTTCAACCTCATCACCAATATTTGATTCTCCATCAAAGGTGGAAGGTTTATTTTCTTGAACTCACCTTCTAGGTGGTCCTCTCATTTTTCTTTGTTTCTTGTATATGATTTGTTTTTTGTCGTGTGTGCGTCTTCAAAAGAAATATCCTTTTTTTTTGTTTCATGACCAAAGTTATTAGAGGAATTTTTGTTGACCGCTTCCTCTTTTTCATTGTCTTTTGGACTCTTCTTTGTTACTATACTGCGTAGCAACATTTCAATTATTTCTGACTGGTCTTCCTGTTCTTTTTTCATCTTTTTGTTATCTTCTTTAAATCTTTGTAATTCCATGATGAGGTTTCACATAATTTCCAAGACTTGAGTGGATGAATTAACTTCACTTTTATGTTTTGGGTCTCTAGTAAGTTCTTGGTTTGGATTCCCTTCAGGTTTGTCTCCTTCTTCATTATGTCTTGACGTTTTTAGAATCAACAAATTGTTTTTATGTTTCTAATAGTAAATATGTGTTAGATTTTCTTTCAGGGAAACAAAATAAAATTTTGGTGCTTCCCTGAGGTCCAAGCGCTCTAACCTATAGCTTTGATGCCATATGTAATATACCCAAATTTCACAAATAAAAAAAAATATC